>UESW01003929.1:1981108-2041352 GCA_900491605.1 Calamus simplicifolius
GTAAAGATCAAGGATACTATAAGAGAAATCTTGGCATCTTCTCTAGTCCTGCATGCAAAGATCTAGACCCACCATTGCTCAAATGGTTGGGCTAGACCATGCACCTATTAGGCATATGGTAGTTAGATTCTATAAAAATAAAAATTTTAGCCTGACTATACTCTTAGACGATTATATTTAGGAGGAAAAGTCTTTGTACACTGCCCTCAGTGCAGCAAGTCCTACGTAGGCTGCACCGTTTCTTCTTATTGGTCCACATGGAACCCATGTGGCCTGACGCGATGGGACAGAATAGCAGGGGGATAATGTTACTTTTTGATCATGACATCCATTAAAAATCGTTCAGCCTTTCACCATTGGTGCGCAGACGAAAATGCTCTTTCCCTCCAGCCTACTTCAACCTGCCATCTTATTTGGATTTTGCTGATAAAAAACTTTTTTTGATTGTAAAACATTCTTCCTGTGGATGATGATGCCACGGAGCGGGAGTTTGGGGTTGAGGTTGTGGTTCATGAGCTTGACGATGGCTTCCAGGATCTCCTACCAGATAAGATGACGGTAGAAGTAGGCCTGCATGAGGGTATAGTTTGGACCAGCATTACCGCCTTGGCATACCTTGACGGAAGGGGCTCGGTGCCGATGACACCGGCATTTAGGAACCGGATGATTTTCGTTTGGAGATCAACGGTCTTGAATTAATGCTTTGTCTTAACATTTTCTGAATGGGTGTTGTAGGTTTTGAACTAGGGTGTCATAGGTTTTGAACTAGGGTGTCGTAGGTTTTCAACTAGTGTGTCGTAGGTTTTCAACTAATGCTTTGTCTTAACGTTGTCTGAATGGGTATCGTAGGTTTTAAATTAGGGTGTCGTAGGTTTTCAACTAGGGTATCCTAGGTTTTGAACTAATGCTTTGTCTTAACGTTTTCTGAATAGGTGTCGTAGGTTTTGAACTAGGGTGTCGTAGTTTTCAACTAATGCTTTATCTTAACGTTTTCTGAATGGCTGTCGTATGTTTTGAATTAGGGTGTCATAGATTTTGAACTAGGGTGTCGTAGGTTTTCAACTAGGATGTCGTAGGTTTTGAACTAATGCTTTATCGTAACGTTTTCTAAATGGGTGTCGTAGGTTTTGAACTAGGGTGTCGTAGGTTTTCAACTAGGGTGTCGTAGGTTTTGAACTAATGCTTTGTCTTAACGTTTTCTGAATGGGTGTCGTAGGTTTTGAACTAGGGTGTCGTAGGTTTTCAACTAGGGTGTTGTAGGTTTTGAACTAATGCTTTATCTTAACGTTTTTTGAATGGGTGTCGTAGGTTTGAACTAAGGTGTCGTAGGTTTTGAACTAGGATGTCGTAGGTTTTCAACTAGGGTGTCGTAGGTTTTGAACTAATGCTTTGTCTTAATGTTTTCTGAATGGGTGTCGTAGGTTTTGAACTAGGGTGTCATAGGTTTTGAACTAGGGTGTCGTAGGTTTTCAACTAGGATGTCGTAGATTTTGAACTAATACTTTGTCTTAACATTCTCTGAATGGGTGTCGTAGGTTTTAAACTTGGGTGTCCTAGGTAACGACCATAACTAGTTTGGAATTAAGCTTTTGTTATTGTTGATAATATTGTAAACCTTAAGAACAAATTTAGTAAGCACTGAGATAAGCAGCATACCTTTGGAAGTGACTCGAGATACGACTCAGGGACCTCCATTTCAGACAAAGAATTGCTGTTGATAGCCATTGCAGCCTTCAAGAGTTGGTTGGTGCACTCACGTTTGTGCTGCAATTGCTTTCTTGTCTTCTCATGGAGACCACCAGGAGGCACACGAGGTGCAGGCAGCCACCACTTCTCTTCTTGACGGCGAAGTGTTTTCGGAAAGAGGCTGAACCATCAGAATCAGTTTTAAGTATTCCTTGATCGACATACCAAAATTATGTGTCAATAAAGCTGTCCAATATTTCCTGTTAAGAGTAAATTCTCAATAAGAATCATCACCATCAGGTTAAGATCAAGATTCAGGAAGTAGTATCGAGTCTCACAAGGAGCATATTGTCTAGTTTACGCAGTGCTGGAAGATTGGCATATAGTGGTCTGCAAGTCATGACCTGAAATAAAATGCAAGAAAAATAATCTAAGAGATAGCCATGCACTGTTTATGCATCGGTTCAAAGCCAGTGAGTTCACACCTCTGAGGAGCTAAAAAAGCAGTTAATTACTTGGATATATGAAAAAATTCATAAAGTAAGATTTGATCAACATGATGATTGATATTGAGATCAGTAATCACTCTATAGAGAATCAACCCACAAAGCATTAGTTCAAAACCTACGACACCCTAGTTGAAAACCTATGACACCCTAGTTGAAAACCTATGACACCCTAGTTCAAAACCTACGACACCGATTCAGAAATGTTAAGACAAAGCATTAGTTCAAAACCTATGACACCAGTTGAAAGCTACGACACACTAGTTAAAAACTTACGACACCCTAGTTCAAAACCTACGATACCCATTCAGAAAACGTTAAGACAAAGCATTAGTTCAAATCCTATGACACCCTAGTTCAAAACCTACGACACCCTAGTTCAAACCTACGACACCCATTCAGAAAACGTTAAGACAAAGCATTAGTTCAAAACCTACGACACCCTAATTCAAAACCTACGACACCCTAGTTCAAAACATACGACACCCATTCAGAAAATGTTAAGACAAAGCATTAGTTCAAATCCTATGACACCCTAGTTCAAAACCTACGACACCCTAGTTCAAAACCTACGATACCCATTCAGAAAACGTTAAGACAAAGCATTAGTTTAAAACCTACGACACCATAGTTGAAAACCTACGACACCCTAGTTCAAAACCTACGACACCCATTCAGAAAACGTTAAGACAAAGCATTAGTTCAAACCTACGACACCCTAGTTGAAAACCTACGACACCCTAGTTCAAAACCTACGACACCCATTCAGAAAACGTTAAGACAAAGCATTAGTTCAAATCCTATGACACCCTAGTTGAAAACCTACGACACCCTAATTCAAAACCTACGATACCCTAGTTCAAAACCTACGACACCCATTCAGAAAACGTTAAGACAAAGCATTAGTTCAAAACCTATGACACCCTAGTTGAAAACCTACGACACCCTAGCTCAAAACCTACGACACCCATTCAGAAAACGTTAAGATAAAGCATTAGTTCAAAACCTACGACACCCTAGTTGAAAACTTACGACACCCTAGTTCAAAACCTACGACACCCATTTAGAAAACGTTAAGACAAAGCATTAGTTCAAAACCTACGACATCCTAGTTGAAAACCTATGACACCCTAGTTCAAAACCTATGACACCCATTCAGAAAACATAAAGACAAAGCATTAGTTCAAACCTACGACACCCTAGTTCAAAACCTACGACACCCTAGTTCAAACCTATGACACCCATTCAGAAAACGTTAAGATAAAGCATTAGTTCCAGACCGTTGATCTCCAGACGAAACTCATCTGGTTCCTAAATGTCGGTGTCATCGGCACCGAGCCCCTTCCATCAAGGTATGCCAAGGTGGTGATGCTGGTCCAAACTAACACCCTTATGCAGGCCTACTTCTACTCGTCATCTTATCTAGTAGGAGATCCTGAAAGCCATCATCAAGCTCATGAACTACAACCTCAACTCCAAACTCCCGCTCCGCAGCACCATCATCCACAAGAAGAATGTTTTATAATCAGAAAGAGTTTTTTATCAGCAAAATCCAAATAAGATGGCAGGTTGAAGTAGGCTGGAGGAAAAGTGCATTTTCGTCTATGCACCAATGGTGAAAGGCTGAACGACTTTTAATGGATGTTACAATCAAAAAGTAACATTATTCCCATGCTATCCTGTCCCATCATGTCAGGCCACATGGGATCTATGTGGACCAATAAGAAGGAACGGTGCAGCTCACATAGGACTTGCTGCACCGAGGCGGTGTACAAAGACTTTTTCCTATTTAGGATAGGCTTCATGTTTCAAAATTCCTAAAGAATAGATCGAAGGATCTTATTCCTTATCTTGTTATCAAGATATATAATTTGGAAAAAGAGTGAAAGTTTACAACCTATTGGCTAAATTTACACAAATTAAATAAATATGAATAGAAAATAAACACGATGCAAACTATTTCATTGAAGATTATATGTTAATATTGGAATGGCAGTAATTTAAGGAAAAAGTAAAATAGAAAGTTAGAAGGCCTCTTCTCCAATGGCATCTCATTATAATCAGTAAAATCATCTTCTTTTCGAAAGATACCTTAAAGGGAGATCTCTTTTAGTTTGATCTCTTCCTAGCTCTGAATCTCCTTAAATTGAAGCAGAGACATACCTTAGATTGGATAGAACTAAATCAAGATCTGTTGAGGGGTAAAATCGCCATTGCATTGATAATCGTGCGAAGGGGCTAAGATCAGCCCCATCCCTCCACCCGCTACGTTACGCCTATGAAGAACAAGCCAACTAATGTGGTCCTGCGGGCCGAGCAACTTATGGCTCGGTTCCATCGAGCTTCCCATGGCTCGGTTCCACCGAGCTTCCTATGGCTCGGCTCTCCCCGAGCTTCCTATAGCTCGGCTCTTCCCGAGCTACCCATAGCTCGGCTCTCCCTGAGCTACCCATAGCTCGGCTCTTACTCAGCCCCCCCCAAGCTTCCGTGGCTCGGCTTCCCGAGCTTCCGTAGCTCGGCTCTCCCCGAGCTACCCATAGCTCGGTTCTCCCCAAGCTTCCCATAGCTCGGCTCTTACTCGGCCCCCCGAGCTTCCGTAGCTCGGCTTCCCCGAGCTTCCGTAGCTCGGCTTCCCCGAGCCTTCCCCGAGCTTCCCATAGCTCGGCTTCCACCGAGCTTCCCATAGCTTGGCCTCCTCGAGCTTCCGTAGCTCGGCTTCCCCGGGCCTCCATAGCTCGGCTTCCCCTGAGCTTCCCATAGCTCGGCTTCCCCGAGCTTCCATAGCTCGGCTTCCACTGACTTCCCATAGCTCGGCTCCCCTGAGCAATCTATGACTCGATACTCACCTCCGTGGAGCTCGATGCGGGAGAGCCTAGGCCTATCGCAATAGAATACCAAATAAATAATCATATTGAGGAGCGGTCTAGGATCTAGAATAACGGCCTAGGACCTATGCACTCGTCAGATCTCAGGCCATCAGGGGGTCCTCCCAGCCGTCGATCCTTTAACAAACAGGATACGGATCCCACCGGCTTCATAACAGCTTGATTCGAATCCCAAACGACCTTCGAACCTTCCAGAAGGCGCTCAAGATCCAGATGATTGCCTATAAATGCAACATTCCCAGATTCTCTCAGGTATGCGCTCACACCCCCTGGCTCATTTTTACTCCCGCTCGCTCTATCCCTCCTCCACTGCTCGTCGGCGCTCCTCTGGAGCTCCCGATTGGCCACCCCTGGAGAGACTTCCCAGAGAGATCCTTCTCCCCATTTTCTGTTGATCACTGATCCCCACTGACTTAAGCATCGGAGGGTCTTCCGCGGAGGGCCACCCCCAACACCTCTCGCACGAGGACTTCTGTGCAGGTCCGCCCAGGAGGAAGCCCAGACCAGGAGACTGACCGTGCCCAAGTCGGAGGACAGATCCCGGTGGCAACAGATTGGCGCTAGAGGAAGGGCCTCAAGTCCCATTAAAACTTAAAAAAGGAGATAGGATCTTGATCTGGAGTGGAACCTCTCCAATGGCTAACCAGAGAAAAGCAACCTTTGAAGCCCAGGACCAGGTCGTCTCTCAAAGACCTGATCCGACGAGCAATGCGGCACCGCAGCCACCGCCAGTCGAGACCCCGTTGCCGCCAGCCATCCCGGTGACCCAGGACCAGTTTGCCACGCTGGTCCAGCAGGTCCAAGCCCTGACCCATCTGGTCCAGGAACGCTTCACAACTGCCCCTGATCCACGCCTTCATGAGGAGGCCGCAGCTCATTTCTCTCCGACCACCTCCTCCTCTGGTCCGCCTGGATCCACGGACCCCCCACACCGACCCAAAGGGGACAAACCAGTCCCATGAGGTGGCTACAACAAGGATCCCCCCAGATCTCGGTGAGCCCGATCCTCTCTCTGGTGTCCTCCTGCCACGATTCGATACCGTCCCCGCACTCTCCTCGCCTAGCTCCTCCTCTTACATCTGAAAAGGAGATCCATCAACAAATCTGAGAGATGCGTCAGGAGCTGGATGCCGCCAGCAGGCCCATCCGCCTTAGCCCAAGGCAGAGCAGGGCATCCCTTTCTCCAAAGGGATAATGGAGGAAGTGATTCCCACATGTTAAGCTACCCGCCATCGAGCCCTACCATGGCTCTTCTGATCCGGAC
The DNA here is from genome assembly GCA_900491605.1 of Calamus simplicifolius. Lineage (NCBI taxonomy): Eukaryota > Viridiplantae > Streptophyta > Magnoliopsida > Arecales > Arecaceae > Calamus > Calamus simplicifolius. The sequence continues at coordinate 1,987,450 of UESW01003929.1, forward strand.
GATCATCTCAGCAGCTTCTGGTCGATAATGATGTTCCACGGAGCATCCGACGCAATCCTCTGCCGCGCCTTCCCCTCCACCCTCAGAGGATCTGCCCGAACCTAGTTCAACGCCTTGAAACCAGGTTCCGTTGATTCATTCGACGAGCTGAGCCATCTTTTTATTGGCCAGTTCGTCAGTAGCCGCTGTCACCGACGAGATACGACTCCCTCTCCGAAGTTAAGCAGAGAGAGGGGAGTCCTTGAGAAACTATCTTGGCCATTTCAACAAGGCCATGCTGAGGTGGACCACCTTAATCATGAGGTGGCTATGTCCGCCCTGGCGGGGGGAGTCTTGAAGGAGAGCGACTTCTACCTGGCGATGGAAGTTAGCTACCCCCCAAACCTCTCTGATATGATGGCCCTGGCAGATAATACGCCAAGGTCGAAGAATCATGGAGAGCTGCCCGCGCCGAGCTGGCGAAGAAGAAAGAACCTAAAGGTTCCGACAGGCACTGACCCGCCCATCAGCCAAGCCCGCCTCATCGCCAAAGAGCCCCCCCGCCGCCGAGAAATCGCTCTCGGAGCCCGCCCAGGCGATTCGACTGGTACACCCCGCTCACTATGCTCAGGGCGCAAATTCTCATGGAGATAGAGCGCCAGCTCCCCCGACCAGCTCCTCTCCGAGGGAACCCAACCCGGAGGGACCTCGCCAAATACTGCCGCTACCACAGAGAGCATGGCCACAACACCGAGGAATGCTGGCAGTTAAAGAATGAGATTGAGAGGCTGATTCAACGGGGCCGACTGAACCAGTTCAGGAGGCACCCGAGCCAGGACAAGGGGGCGATCGCCAGCCCGAGCTTCAATAGCCTCCTCCTCCACCAAATCTGCCGTAATCGGCCACATCAACATGATCGAGGAAGTCGGTGGCTCAAGCTCCAGAATGATGATGAAGGATCGGCGCCAAAGAAAGCGTGGACGGACGAGCTCTCTTCTCCGACGATGATCTCCAAGGGATACAGTTCCCCCATGACGATGCACTAGTTGTATCCCTCAATTTAAATGACTATGATGTAAGCCGGATCCTCGTTGACAGTGGAAGTTATGTGAATATTTTGTACATCGATGTGTTTGCCAAGATGAGACTGCTCATGGAAAACCTTCGAGCTGTGGATTCCACCCTAATGGGATTCATAGGCGATGTCATCGTCCCAGAAGGGGTCGTAACCTTAACGGTTCGCGCAGGAACCTGGCCCCTTGTGGCCACTGTTCACACGGACTTCCTAGTAACTAAGCTCAGGTCGCCCTACAATGCAATATTTGGGAGACCGGGCCTAATGTCCCTCAAAGCGTTGTCTCCATCCCACACCTATCTATGAAATTCCCATCGGGCGGGGAGTTGGAGTCGTCCAAGGAAGCCAAACCATGGCTCGACAGTGCTTCGTCACCAGCCTTCAGTCTAGAATGCCGGAAGTTGACAGACTGGACGCTCGGGAGGACTTCGCCGAGCAACGGGAAGAACCAGCCGAAGAACTGGAGAAGTCGTTGGACGAGGCCCGTCCGACCGAACCATAAAGATCGGGTCACTGCTAAAGGCGAGTCCCAGCAGGAGCTGATCAACTTTCTCCGGAGCAACGCCGATGTTTTCGCTTGGTCTGCCTCGACATGCCAGGGATCAGCCCCGAGGTTCTCATCCACCGCCTTAACGTGGATGAGACACACCAGCCATCAAGCAAAAAAGAGGAGCTTTGCTCCGGAACGGCAGAGAGCTATTGAAGAGGAGTTTGATAAACTCATCAAAGCAAACTTCATTCGGGAGGTGAATTACCCAAGTTGGCTATCGAATGTCGTCATGGTGAAGAAGTCGAATGGCAAGTGGCGGATCTGCATCGACTTCACCGACCTCAACAAAGCATGCCCAAGGACAGCTTCCCCCTCCCCGGATTGATCAACTTGTGGATGCCACCTCGGGTCATCAAATGCTGACGTTCATGGACGCTACTCGGATACAACAGATTCGGATGGCCCCCGAAGATGAGAAAAGACCGCCTTCATAACCGACCGAGGTACTTACTGTTACCGTGTCATGCCTTTCGGTCTTAAAAATGCAGGAGCCACCTACCAAAGGCTGGTCAACAAAGTATTCAAGGAGCAAATCGGCCGGAACATGGAGGTATATGTCGACGACATGCTGGTCAAAAGCAAAGAAGCATCGCAGCACGTCGAGGACCTCTCGGAGAGCTTCGCAACTCCGCAAGTATCAGATGAAGCTCAATCCGACTAAGTGCACCTTTGGCGTTAACTCTGGGAAATTCCTCGGCTTCATGGTCTCCCAGCGGGGTATCGAAGCTAACCCCCAGAAGATTCAAGCTCTCAGCAGATGGCACCCCCAGCGTCTATTAAAGAAGTCCAGCGCCTAACCGGGAGGATAGCGGCTCTCAACCGCTTCGTGGCGCACTCAGCCGAAAGATGCCTCCCCTTCTTCAAAACTCTCCGGTCGGCTAAGAACTTCTAGTGGACCCCGAGTGTCAAAAATTATTCCAAGATCTCAAGAAGTACCTCGGCTCCTCCCCACTCCTCAGCAGTCCAAATCCCGGCGAGACACTATTCCTGTATCTGGCTATTTCAGAAGGTGTCGTTTGCTCGGTGCTAGTCAGAGAAGAAAACAAGGTCCAAAAGCCAATTTATTATGTCAGCAAGCTACTATGTGACGCAAAGACAAGGTATAGCCGGATTGAGAAGATGATGTTGGCCTTGATCACCTCAGTTCGGAAGTTGCGGCCATACTTCCAGGCGCATTCTGTGACAGTCCTGACTGACCAACCCATCAAGGCGGTGGTCCACCGCCTGGAGACATCAGGGAGAATGACTAAGTGGGCCGTCGAGCTGAGCGAGCATGACATCCATTTTCAGCCTCGCCCGGCCATCAAAGCTCAGGTGCTAGCCGATTTCCTCCTTGAGTGTACCATCCCAGAGGACGGCTCCACCCCCGACTCCCCCGAGAAACCAAAATCTACGCCCACTGGCTCCTCCATGTCGACGGGTCGTCCAACCCCCATCGCTCCGGTGCGGGCTTGGTCTCACTAGCCCAGAGGGGGCAACTTTCGAATATGGCGTCTGCTTCTCCTTCCCGGCCTCCAACAATGAAGCTGAGTATAAAGCCCTGCTGGCCGGTCTTCGGATCGCCCGCAGCCTTAAGGTGGAGAAACTTAACGCCTTCACCGACTCCCAGCTGGTGGCAGGTCACGTGCGAGGGGAGTTCGAGGCCCGGGAACCCAACATGATCTGATATCTCCAAGAGGTTCGAAGCCTACTTTCTCATTTCTCTGAATTCGAGATCATTCAGATTCCCAGATCTGAAAATGCCCGGGCCGACCTACTCTCGATTGGTAATGGCGGAATCTATGGACGCCGAGCAAAAGTTCCACTTGGAGATCTTAGAGAGATCCAGTATCGCGGAAACCGACCGAGTAATGCAAGTTGAGGCCAAACCGTCGTGGTTCGACCCCATCCTGAGGTACCTCAAAGAAGGGTCACTTCCGTCCGACCGGAGAGAAGCCAGAAGGCTAAAGCTGCAGGCCACCCATTATGTGTTGATCGACGATCATCTCTACAAATGGTCCTTCTCCATGCCATTGCTCAGGTGTCTTCGCCCGTCTGAAGCAGATTATGCCCTCCACGAAGTGCATGAGGGGATTTGCAGCAACCATCTGGGAGGCCGATCCCTATGCCACAAGGTGCTGCGTCAAGGCTTATTGGCCGACCATGTAGAAGGATGCGGACGACCTTGTCCGAGCTTGCGACCCATGCCAGAGGCATTCAAGCATTCAGAGGCTTCCCTCCGCCAAGCCTGGTCCCCATATCCTCCGCTTGGCCCTTTGCCAAGTGGGGGATGGACATCCTCGGCCCGTTTCCGCTCGCCATGGGGCAGCGGAAATTTCTGTTCGTCGCCATCGATTATTTCACTAAATGGGTCGAGGCGGAGGCAGTCGAACAAATAATCGAGGCTCGGGCCAGGATTTCGTATGGAAGTCCATCATCTGCCGCTTCAGCCTCCCGCACACTATCATCACTGACAACGGTAGGCAATTCGACAATCCAAAGTTTCGCCGGTTCTACGAGGAGCACGGGATCCACCACCACCTTACCTCGGTCGGGCATCCGCAGGCCAATGGAGCAGCCGAAGTAACCAACCGGACCTTGCTTCAAGGGATCAAAGCTCGGCTCTCCAGGGCTCGAGGCAGGTGGGCAGATGAGTTGCACCATGTCCTGTGGGCCTACCGCACCACCCCGAGAGTACCCATAGGCGAAACCCCATTCCGAATGGCCTTCGGCACAAAGGTCGTCATTCCCGTGGAAGTAGGGCTCCCTTCTCTGCGGGTGGAAAGCTACTCGGAGGAAGCCAGCGATGAGCAGCTCCACACCAACCTTGACCTGGTAGAGGAGATTAGAGAAAAAGCTCAGATCAGAATGGCTGCCTACCAGCAGAGAGTGGCCCACTACCACGCCTCCAGAGTCAAAGGAAAAACCTTTATGCCTGGCGACCTTGTACTCCGGAAAGCATCTGTCTCCAAACCACTGGGCAAGGAAAGCTGACCCCAAACTGGGAAGGCCCTCCCAAGTAGCGGAGATCGTTGGACCCGGGACCTACAGGCTGCAAAGCCTAAGCAAAAAATACATACCTCGGACGTGGAATTCAGACAACCTCCGCAAGTATCATCAGTAGGGTACGCCCTCTATTGGCTCACCTTCTTAAATTTCTTTGTTGGCACGTTGTTTCATGACTCATGACGTAAATTGCCATAAGTTATATTGCCAAAAAATTATGAAAGAGACAGGTGATGCTTAACTAATCCTCGGCACGACCGAGCTACCTGCTTAAATAGATAAATCTCCGAATCTCGGCTGGGCCGAGCAACTACTCTCCGAACCTCGGCTGGCCGAGCAACTACTCTCCGAACCTCGGCTGGGCCAAGCAACCATTCTTCGAACCTCGGCTGAGCCGAGCAATAATTCTTCGAACCTCGGCTGGGCCGAGCAACCAATCTCTGAACCTCGGCTGGGCCGAGCAAATAATTCTCCGAACCTCGGCAGGGCCGAGCAACTACTCTCTGAACCTCGCAGGGCCGAGCAATTAGTCTCCGAACCTCGGCTGGGCCGAGAAACTATTCTCCGAACCTTGGCTGGGCCGAGAAACTATTCTCTGAACCTCGGCAGGGCTGAGCAACTATTCTCCAAACCTCGGTTGGGCCGAGAAACTACTCTCCGAAACTCGGCTGGGCTGAGCAACTATTCTCGGAACCTCGGCTGGGCCGAGCAACCATTCTTCGAACCTCGGCTGGGCCGAGCAACCATTCTCCGAACCTCAACTGGGCTGAGCAACCATTCTCCGAACCTCGGCTGGGTCAAGCAATAATTCTCCAAACCTTGGCTGGGCTGAGCAATAATTCTCTGAACCTCGACTGGGCCGAGCAACCAATCTCCGAACCTCGGCTGGCCGAGCAAATAATTCTTCGAACCTTGGCTAGGCCGAGCAACTACTCTCCGAACCTCGGCAGGGCCGAGCAGCAATTCTTCGAACCTCGGCTGGGCCGAGCAACCATTCTCCGAACCTCGGCTGAGCCGAGCAATAATCTCCGAACCTCGGCTGGGCCGAGCAACCATTCTCCGAACCTCAGCTGAGTCGAGCAACCATTCTCCGAACCTCGGCTGGGCCGAGCAATAATTCTTCGAACCTCGGCTGGGCCAAACAACTACTCTCCGAACCTCGGCAGGGTCGAGCAACAATTCTCCGAACCTCGGCAGGGCCGGGCCATAATTCTTCGAATCTCGGCTGGGCCGAGCAACGAGTCTCCGAATCTTGCTTAGACCTAGCGATGAATTCTAGAAGCCCTAGTTAAGGCCGAAGTGCATAAAGCCCCGGTAAAAACTGAAACACGCAAACCCCGATTAAAGCCGAAGGACTTCCTAATAGTCCCTAGAACTTCGGCCGGTTTGAAAAATGCACGCTGTGCGAAACCACCAACAGACGCAGAGTGTGCGCCTTCAGGCCTTGGCAGGCCCTACACGGCCTCCCACGAGCCCCAGACAAAGCCAGGGAATCCCCCCCCCCCCCACTGCTAAATACTCGGATGATTTCCCTGTATCTTACCACCCAAGCGCCTGTCTCGCCCCACAAATGAGACCATGACTTAGCCCGTAAGACCACGGGACCGCCTAGGTCCCCCATCGACTCAAACAGAAACAAGTGGTTCTTTCTTTTCTATGAGCTGAACGACAATCTCGGAGAACAAGAAGTTGTCAAAAAAGGGCCTTTTATTTATTGAAAAGGTAAATACAGAAAGAAAGAAAGAAAATGGCCCTCGCAGGGGCCTAACGCCTCCCACCAGGTGCTGTTGGGTCTTCCAACATCGGGACAGCTCGGCGACTCATTGGTGGAGGGACGCTATCTCCCTCCTTTGCTGGTCCACGACCCGGCGTAGGGCTTCAGCCTCCCTCACGGAAATGATGAGGTACTCCTCGACTGCCTTCTCAAGCCACTCGTGGCTTGCGAAGGCTGTGCCAAGGACATACCGTCAACCAGCACGGCGGTGCGGCCCCCCTGAGAGCCCCTATGACCTCCATTGGACAATTGCTCCCCACCTTGATAGGCCATATCGGAAGTTGTTTAGAGGCCAAACCGGAAGGATGGTAAGCGCTGGCATCCCTCTCATCCATATTTATACCCCTCGAGTGGGTATCTCGATCCGTCGGTCATAAATACCAACCCGTGAGGATTCGCCGCACGTCATCACTCTGACGAGTGCCCACGGGATGCAAGGGGTCGTGCCCTTTCCCGAGGAAGACCGGTAAACATTGACGAACTGCTCGGGAACTCCCCTCCTTCCCTAGAAACCGAGTTCCTCCCGATCTGCCGGGTCCTCGCGCAGTAAATGCCCTCGATACTCCTCCAAGCTACCTTAAATTGGCCGCCCCTTGGAAAATGCAAAAAAGAAAGAGCGCTGGCACCTGACGATGATTCACTCCCCTCGGAGTGGCCAAATCATAAATAATGGGCGTACCCATGCGCCGCCCGTTCCGCCTTGACGCTCCTCACCGAGTCTCACAGGAACTAGGCATCATGACTCACGGTGGTGACTAAGTCATCTCTCCAAGCTCTAAATCTCCAAACCTCGGCTGGGCCGAGTAACTAATCTCCGAACCTCGGCTGAGCCGAGCCATAAATCTCCGAACCTCGGCTGGGCCGAGTAACTAATCTCCGAACCTCGGTTGGGCCGAGCCATAAATCTCCGAACCTCAGCAAGGTCGAGTAATAAATCTCTGAGCTTCGGCCAAAGTTAAGGAATATGTTTCGCTGCCAAACAATCTCAAATTTCCATCTAAATTCGGGCAGCTTACGAGTCTCGACTAGGTCGGATGGCGTGGGATCCTCGTCCAAGAACGAACGAGATATCCTTAAGCCTCGTTTCATTGCCAACAACAACAACTCTTGGCGCAAAAGAGACAGAAGTTAAGAGAAGAACAAAACTTTCTTTATTTCGTCGCCATCGAAACTGATTACAACCGCCTGAGAGGCATTATAGGTGTATTGAAATGCATGAAATAAAAACGGGTACATAACTCGGGCAAACTGCTCCAAAGCAGCTTCGAGCGAGTAGGATGATTCGGCATCCGGTCCGACAAATCGGGCAAACCATGAACCAGTCAGCCCGAGCTAATAATGGGCGAACGACATGGCCCAACCGTTACGACCAGCTTCGGTAAATAATAAATCTCGGCATCCCAACCGAGATATCAGAGAAATCCGAAAGGATGGACGGGCTTTTATCCCGAACCATCCAACCGAAGGGCCCTCAGACGAGTAGGAGGAAGATCGCGGACCCTGGCCCCGGGGCGCTCCACCAAATCGGGTGTGTACCGCTCCACCTTGCCCAAACTCAAAGGCAAGGTACCTGCAGGCGACACACCACCACCCCCTCCTCGTGTGGCGAAAGATTCCCCGGGCGGGCAAGCCCAGGAATCCGGGCCAGGGGGAGGGAGAAATTCATGCAAGCTATGGGGAGCCCGCGTACACTTCCTTCTGTACGTCCCCAAGGGGAACCACAAAGGTCACACGGGAAGCGTATATGTGCGCTCTCCATGCGATCTCTGCGGACCTTCTGTGCGCTCTCCATACGATCTTCGGAGCTTCTTTCTTGAGGGCAGGCCACCCCCCGACGACTCCTTCGTCACCCCAACTATCCGGAGGACGACGATGACTCGCAGGAGAAAAGCTCGGTCCTCCCGCTCTAAGCCCTAAATAAATAGGCATAGTGTGCGTCTCCATAGTTTACAGTAAAGAAAAACTTTGGGATGGCCCAACACAGCCCTCTTTTCTCCTTTTTATAGGCGAAGACAGACCGGGAACAACTATCAAAGCGAAAAACCCCGGGATTCAAAATGCCAAGCCCGCGCCATGACGTGACCTTCTGAAATAAAAAACAGTGTCCCACGATGCGCACCGAGCACGTCGCCCCAGCCATGACGCATGCCAAAAGATTACCTCTGACCCCCGATCACAAGCTTTAAATGCAGAAGATCGTTGCCGATCTTGCGGGTACTGGAGGACCTCGGGATCGTCCGGCGAAAACGACATCCTCCAACGGTAAATAAGCACTTACGCCACACGCCAAAGCAACCCGCATTGGAAAAGATCATCACGGCAGTGGTTCATCGGAAAGTGCTAGGCGACCTTTTACTGGCCGCTGTGCCATACCACCCACTTCGATGAAACAAAAATCAACTCGCCAGAGAAAAGGCAGAGCACTGACAGGGGTAATAAATAAGATGCAAAGGCCAAACCCTCTTCTACCAAAAGAATAGAGGAGCCATAGCGAAGGTTCAATGAACCCCCTGCTCGGGGACAGACTCCCCTCTTTCCGCCAAGGGCACGATCTCAGTCTGGCTACCGATCAGCCGAGCCACTTTGCACCTCGGCCCTCGCCGAGCCATTTTGCCTCTCGGCCCTAGCCGAGCCATTTTATCCCTTAGCCCTAGCCGAGCCATTCTGCACCTTGGCCCTCGCCGAGCCATTTTGCCCCTCGGTCCTCGCCGAGCCATTTTTCCCTCGGCCCTAGCCGAGCCATTTATCCCTCGGCCCTAGCCGAGCCATTCTGCACCTCGGCCCTCGCCGAGCCATTCTGTCCCTTGGCCCTAGCCAAGCCATTTTATCCTCGGCCCTAGCCGAGCCATTCTGCACCTCGGCCCTAGTCGAGCCATTTTATCCCTCGGCCCTCGCCAAGTCATTTTGTCCCTCGGTCCTAGCCGAGCTATTTTGTCCCTCGGCCCTAGCCGAGCTATTTTGTCCCTCGGCCCTAGCCGAGCTGCTCCATCCCTCGGCCTTAGCCGAGCTATTTCATTCTTCGGACCTAGTTGAACCACTGTGTCACTCGGCCTAATCCGAATTAAATCGTCTCTCGACCTCCCTTCGTACCAAGCCATGTTGACGCTCGATTCCGTCGTCGGGGTTATCCCTACGCCTTAACCTCGATCAGGACGTTCCTTCAAGATTTGAGCCTGGAAATCAACCAAGTGACACTCACAGTTAGGACTAAAATTAAAACAAGAAAACTACAACCAAGAAGGACAAGTGAATGACAAGCAGCTGATCCATTTATCAGTCTTTAGTCAAACTACAAACAAAAGAAAGAAAAAATACATACGGACCCCCAAGGGGTCACGACTTGGGATCAGACCTAGCACTTCCGCGGCAGCATCAGCGGGGGCATCGCTTGGCCCCCCCTTCTCGAAGGTGTCACGCCGGGATACCTCAGTAGCCGCATCGACTCCCAGAATAGCTTCAAGGTTGACATCAGATATTTCTTCATACTCGTCCTCCTCGACCCCCGGGGTGCACGCTTCATAATGCTCGGCTTTCAGCAAGACAGGTCCAGGTCAGGATAAGTCTGGGCAACTTAGCCCTGCACCTCATCTTCGCCAAGCTGAAATGCATCGGCGCAGGCCACCCTGCGTTCGTCGGTAAATTCGATAGATTTCTTTACTCCTCCACCGTTGAAGAGGCCCGCGCGTTTGCCTCGGCTAATTGCTTCTCCAACTCGGAGATCCTTCGGTGCCTCGAGGCCGCCTCCTCTCCGAATGCCGCCAACCGCCCTGAAACTCCTGGTTCACCTTGATCAACTGTAGACAAAAGCCAAGTAAAGCGGAAGCCGAAAGACCAAAACAGGTAAAACAAATGGTGCCCTACCTGCTCGTCCCGCTGGGCTAGCTTGCCTCCAGTACGTGGACCCTATTGAGAGCCCTAGACTTGGACGATTGGTTTTGACGAAGGCTCTCTCTAGCTCGTCCACCCGGGACTGAGCGTTCCCGGTCTCTTGATGAGCGTAGTCAAGCTCGTCAGAAAGTCGAGCGGCTCGTTAATCCGACCACTTTAGTCGATCTTTGTATCGGCGAGCTCTTTATTTAGGCAGGTGAGGTGGTCCTGCTGCCGCGGCACCTGTCCTCTTCCTCCTCAAGCCTTTTGCTCCAGCTGACTTTATCTTTGGCATGGCTGGCTTTTAGCTGGTTCCACCTCTTATCAAAGAACAGTTGCATAGAATTAACCTTGCTCTCATACTCGCCTTGGCCTGAGTAAGCTCCAGACTAGCCCTCTCGGATTGCTCACGGAAGCCTTGGAGTTCACCAACCTTTATGGCGAGTTGAGAGGCTCTTTCCCTCTCAACTGCAAGAATCCTGCGAGCCTCCTCAAGCTCCCTTTGGAGTTCACCAACCTGTACGGTGAGTTGAGGGGCTCTTTCCCTCTCAACTGCAAGAATCCTGCGAGCCTCCCGAGCTCCCTCTGAGGACCACCAGGGCTCGAGAAGTTTGTCAGTAGAATCCGCCTCTCCTTGAGGTGATCGGCCTCGTAGCGGGCCCGAGCCCAAGCTCCAATAGCCAGATGCAAGCGCCATTTCAGTGCCCTCATGATCAGGCATTCTGCAAAAAAGGATTACACACATAAAAGGCATAGTCGAACTAACTGACTAAAGACCCAACTTCGGTGCGACAACCTACCCAAGACGCGTAGTCTATGGTGATCCTCGTGAGAGCAAGATCGTCAATCTCGGGGAGAAGAAAAGCCTCACTCGGCGCCCCGGTGCGACGGAAGGCTATCTCAACAAGGTCCTCCAGATGACCCCCTTCTATCGAGGAACTCTCCTCCCCTTGGAATGCGGACCGCATCAGAGCGGAGAACCTGGCGCTCACTTCGGGTCGCGTGAGTGGAAGTCTGCACTTAGGAGCTAGCCTGGGCACCCGCGACCCATGAGCTCCTCGGTAGGCCAGCTTCCGCCGCCAGGGCCCTCGCTTGAGAAGCTTCGAGCGTTTGACTCCGCGAGGAGAGCCCCAACCGGAGCATCCCCTTCGCTCGCCGGCTCCCCTCCTTCTCCTTCTTCCTCTTCTTCTGCTCCTATCTCCTCATAAATCTCCCTGCCCACAACAGACTCTTCAGAACTTCGGCTCCCCCGGAGCCTCCTGTGCCTCGGTGGAAGGCCCTTCACAGAAAGCCCCCGTGAATTTCGATCGTTGGTTCGGCAGGTTCGGCCATCTCCTTGTCACCTGCTGGCTCTCCTACCAATGACCCAGGCCGAACCTCAGCAGCCGCAACCTCTTTCCCTGCCTCGATGGAAGCGGAGGTCGCTCCCACCTCCGCCTGTAACCCCTCCGAGCCACTGGCCTCCAATGAGGAGGGCCGAGCCACCCCGCCCACGGGGGCCCCCAAGCCAACGGCATTTCTCCCTCGCCATCGTCAGACAAAACAACAATGGGGGGGAGGAAATCTCAGCAGCCTCCTCTGAAACCCCGCGCATCCCGGTCTTCGCCCCCGGACAGACCCTCCTTCGGCGCCGAAAGATCGTGTGCCGCCGGAACTTCGGCACTTCCGGCCCGCGGCGACGAGGAGCGCCGATCATCACCGTCTCCCCCAATCCCCCAAGACGGGAGCCGAAAGGGCGAGACCTCTTCTCGGACCAATGCTTGCTGCTGGAGCTAGATCTCCTGCGGTACTTTTCTAGCTCCTCCCTCATCTGGTCTGCGAGCGCTGACCTTTCGGCTGTAGGGGGATATGATTCGCCTATTAGTTCGCACAGAAATCAAAGATGGAGCCACGTTAAATTATTGACCATGGAGTGATACTCACCACGATGATCGACGGGGCTCAATCCGGCCGCGAAAAGAGCATCCTCCGATAGGAGAACGCTGGCTGGGAGCGCCCGACTGCCGTGCAGCACGATCAGATCCCTTTTCTCCGACTCGGTTAACTCCGGGTGCACTTCTAGATCCTTCACGTACTGCCCCCACACCCGAGGGAAATCCGATATTCCCCTCGACTATGAAGAATCATGACTTCCACTCCTTTATCGACGATGTTATCCGATATCATCTTGAAGGATCTCCGGGGACCGATGTAAGGCCATTCTGAGGCCCTTCCGGAAACCAGATTGAAACACACCCTGAATATCAAAAGGGTCGCGGTCACCCCGAGGTGCTTGCACAACGAGATAAACCCGATGAGGTTGCACCAACTGTTGGGAGCCACCATGGTGAAGCATATGTTGTAGAACTTCATCACCTCCCGCACCAACGGATGAAGAGGGAACCGGAGACCTGCCCTCAAACTTTCCTCATAGTAGAACGCCCTATCCCCTAATCCGGATGTCACCCTGTCCTCAGCCGTCGGAAGCAACAAGACAACATCCCGGGGGATCTTGTATAGGCGGCGTATCCGTTCCAAATCTGCCAAGGTCACCTCCGAAGCCTGATCACTTGGGCTCACCATATCTTCAATCGCAGGAGATGCTGAGCAAGATCGCAGTAAAATGGGAAGACGAAGTTCTCTAAGGGAAAGCAAAAAGGGCGCTATGAATAGAGATAGCGCCGCCACGGCTCCGTTTTTCCAAGTGAAACCGCCTCAGGGTGAGGGAGAAGTGTCTCAACCTAGGCATCTGGAACCGCCACTACGGGCACCGTGAAAATCAAGATTTCCCACGCGGCGCTTCCCCAGCCATTACCTTCGCCCCTAAGGAATGACGGATCCACCTCAAAAAAGCAAAGCAACCCCACCGCATTAATTAGGGCATCATTGCGTGGGTTGTCAATTAGATGTCCCCTCGTTCACAGCACGCCACCCAAGTCTTACTCCCTACGCCCGAACCTACGCTTCGAACTAGGGAGTGGGGGGCATGTGTTGAGGGATAAAATTGTCATTGCATTGATAACCGTGCAAAGGGGCTAAGATCAGCCCCATCTTCCCGCCCGCTACGTTATGCCTATGAAGAACGAGCCAACTAATGTGATCCTGCGGGCCGAGCAACTTATAGCTCGGTTCCACCGAGCTTCCCATGGCTCGGTTCCACGAGCTTACCATAGCTCGGCTCTCCCCGAGCTCCCCATAGCTCGGTTCTTCCCGAGCTTCCCATAGCTCGGCTCTTACTTGGCCCCCCCGAGCTTCCGTAGCTCGGCTTCCCCGAGCTACCCATAGCTCGGTTCTCCCCGAGCTACCCATAGCTCGGCTTTTACTTGGCCCCCCCGAGCTTCCATAGCTCGGCTTCACCGAGCCTCTCCCATAGCTCGGCTCCCCCGAGCTTCCATAGCTCGGCTCCCCCGAGCTTCCATAGCTTGGCTTCCCGGGCCTCCATAGCTCGACTTCCCCCGAGCTTCCCATAGCTCGGCTTCCCTGAGCAATCTATGACTCGATACTCACCTCCGTGGAGCTCGATGCGGGAGAGCCTAGGCCTATCGCAACAAAATCCCAAACAAATAATCATATTGAGGAGCGGTCTAGGATCTAGAATAATGGCCTAAGACCTATGCACTCGTCAGATCTCAGGCCATTAGGGGGCCTCTCAGCCATCGATCCTTTAACAAACAGGATACGGATTCCACCGGCTTCATAATAGCTTGATTCGAATCCCAACGACCTTCGAACCTTCTAGAAGGTGCTCAAGATCCAGGTGATTGCCTATAAATGCAACATTCCCAGATTCTCTCAGGTATGCGCTCACACCCCCTGGCTCATTTTCACTCCCGCTCGCTCTCTCCCTCCTCCACTGCTCATCGGCGCTCCTCTGGAGCTCCCGATTGGCCATCCCTGAGAGACTTCCCAGAGAGATCCTTCTCCTCATTTTCTGTTGATCACCGATCCCCACTGACTTGAGCGTCGGAGGGTCTTCCGCGGAGGGCCACCCCCAACGCCTCTCGCGCAAGGACTTCTGTGCAGGCCCGTCCAGGAGGAAGCCCAGATCAGGAGACCGACCGCGTCCGAGTCGGAGGACAGATCTCGGCGGCAACAAGATCAAAGTTGATAAAAGGAGAAGATGTGTAGAGGAGTTAAATCTAAGGGAACCTAAAACTAAGAAAGCTAATGAGAATGGAGGAAATAAAATCTAGCTAGCTCAAAGATCTCTTATTCTCTTCTCTTAGGGTTTATTTATCGAGCTTAGATGGTGGATAAATGGCTGAAAATTGATTTTGGAGATGGCTTGTAATAATTTCAAATGCTATCCATTTATTGGTCTTTGAGTGTGTCATGGATCAAGGATTCAACTTTCGAATAGTAGAGTGCTTGCATGCTCTCTTAACTTTGAGAGCTTGCAATTCTTTGTCTAATTTGGCTTTGAAGGGAGCTTAATTGGAGTTAAAAAAAAAACAAAATCAAATTTATTTCATATTATCTTTTTGGGGTTTTTTGGAGTATGTTAGAGAATTATGAGATGATTTTAATTAATGAAGGTAGAGATGTCTAAAACTTATAATATTAAATTTAGGATACCTAGGATATGATAGAATACTATGATTTAGATTTAAGCTTGCTCTAAGCTAATTTTTATGGTTTCCAAAATAGCCTAAATTAGGCTCAAAATTGAACCTTGCCGGGTCCAACTAATTTACAAATATATAAGGCTACAAATTAATTGCATTGACTTGTGACCTATCATGAAATGACCTAATTAGATCTGAACTGATATATTTGAAATCTTATTAATTGAGTCTAAATTAAAAATTGGATCCAATTTAAAATTTAAGTTAGGTCTAGATCATATATTCTTCAATACATGTATCATTAAGTCTATCTTAAAATAACAAAAAAAAAAAGGGCCAACCTTACTAATTCGATCTCATCTAAAATTTTATTTATTTAAATTCTTTTTTTCTTTACTTAATTGTCTCTACCAATTTATTGAATGAACTATCATTTAAACTAATTTATTTTTTTTAATCATAGCAGCTACATCTCATTTTATTTGTTTTACAGTATTATATTTAAATATTCATATTTTATTATTTATTTTAATGGATTCTTATTTATAACATCCTCAAGTATACCAATATATCTTTTAAAAATCAAACTTTATAAACTTAAGAATGATCAATTACTTAGATGGGATTAAATATTTTTGAATAAAAACCAAATTTAAGTTTGCTTTTAACAATTTTATTTATTCTTTAGTTATCTTATGTTAATAATCAATTATTATATTTTAACTATAAAATAATATCTATATGCTTAACTCAATGAAATTCAAACGAATCGGATCAAACTTGAATATTTTGAGTTAGTTTTGAGTCATATTTGCCCTTGATTTTATCTGAATGGCCTATTAGATATAAAATCCTTTTGTAGACCTGATATGATCTAATCAATTAAAAAATAGATATGATTTAGGGCTAAAATCTTGACTCAAAGATTGAAATCAAATCAAGTTAGGGTCAAGTACTCTGATCCGATCTGATGCATTTGTAACCCTATAAATATATGTTTTGACTAAATTGGGAATGATTACACGTAACTAGTTGATTGCATGTAACTAAATCTATGAATACTAATTGGTGTAGGCTAAGATGGAAATTAGGATAAATTTGAGAGGAATTAGAGTGGTTATTGAATCAAACTAAACTAAATAAACTAAGTAAAAGTAGATTGGGAAAATTGGTAAAGTTAGTGAGAATCTTATTAAATTATGATCAAATTGATTAATCATTAGGTTTAGACTAAAGAAAGGGGAATCAGATTTTAAGTTTAATGGAGTGGGGTAAATTAGTTGGAGAAGTAGGAATTTATGATCAATAATTGATTAATGAATGCAACTAGGTTTGATCGGGTGCAATAAGTCTATAGTTGATCGGTTGAAGGTGCGATTTGATGAGAATTTGACCATTTAAAACCTAATTAAAGCATAGAGGTTAGATCAATTGGATGAAGATCCATCAAAGCCATAGAGCTTAGTTTTGAATAATTATTCACTTATTACTTTTAAGCTCTAAAAGCTTTGGAGGTATGCAGATAATATGCTCGATTATGTATGCAAAGTGACCACCTGGTAGAGGAAGAAATCCTATAGTTATGATACACTTTTGCAATTGTATAAATAATGCGATGGTGTAAACTTTCTCAATGAAACCAGGCATAGGGACCTACCCGTTTTATAAACCTTTATGCCTTATCTGTCCATCACAGAGGGCGCCGCTTTAAACGGATATGGTTGAGGGATTCTTATCTCAATCGTGAATTCAAAATTTGAATTCACGTAATCCCTCAATATCAGAATATAGGACCACCTTAATCGTATCTAACCGATACGCTTAATGGAGAAAAAACCAACATTCTTCCACTTGGTCCGTATATTCTATTACTATAGTAAGAAACAGAATACATGAATCATGGCAATAGGTCCTCTTAAAATCGAGTATTATTTACCATGTATCACAATGTATTATATTTCCAAACATAAACCCATATAACTTAATGAATAAACCCCATGTTTATTCTAGGTCCAACTTAATGATGCTCATCACAAATAAATGTGTACACTAAATAACTGAATGTGAAAAACATCACAACCATAAAAGAGTTTCATTAATTATAAAATTCATCATTACAATGAATTAAATAAAATAACCAAACCCATACGGTCTACATGATCCCTAAACTTCTGTAGTGGCATGCCTTTAGTTAAGGGATCAGCTATCATCAACTCAGTGCTCACGTGCTCTATAACCACTGTCTTTTCTTTAACACGTTCTCGTATGGCTAAATATTTGATGTCGATGTGCTTGCTTCGACTACCACTCTTATTGTTTTTAGCCATAAACACTGCAGCTGAATTGTCACAATAAATCTTCAATGGCTTAGATATAGAATCCACAATTCTAAGCCCAGAAATGAAACTCTTCAACCATACACCATGCGAAGTAGCCTCAAAACATGATACGAACTCGGCTTCCATGGTGGAAGTAGCAGTCAAAGTCTGCTTGGCGCTCCTCCAAGATACAGCTCCACAGCAAACATAAATATGTATCCAGATGTTGACTTCCGAGAATCAACACAGCCAGCAAAGTCAGCATCAGAGTAGCCAATTACTTCCAAATTTTCAGTCCGTCTGAACATAAGCATGTAGTCCTTGGTACCCTGAAGATACCTCATCACCTTCTTAGCAGCTCTCCAGTGGTCTAAACCTGGATTACTCTGATATCTCCCCAACATCCCAACTGCAAATGCTATGTCAGGCCTTGTACAGACCTGAGCATACATCAAGCTACCAACAGCTGAGGCATATGGAGTGTTTTTCATTTCCTCCCTCTCAAAGTCATTCCTTGGGCACTGACTCAAATTGAATCTGTCACCCTTGACTATGGGAGCTATACTCGGTGAACAATTTTTCATCCGAAATCTCTCTAAAATTTTATTGATATAGGTTTCTTGAGATAGACCTAAAACACCTCGAAGTCTGTCTCTTTGAATTTTAATGCCAATGACATAAGAGGCATCACCCATATCTTTCATGTCAAAATTCTCAGAGAGAAATTGTTTCACCTCATGTAACATACCTTTATCATTGGTTGCAAGTAAAATATCATCTACATATAGGATTAGAAAATAAATTTTGCTCCCACTGACCTTCTGGTATATACATTGATCCATGATGTTCTCTACAAATCCAAATGAAGAAATCACATCATGAAATTTTAAGTACCATTGCCGAGAGGCTTGTTTCAATCCATATATAGATCTCTTAAGCTTGCATACTAATTGCTCATTACTAGAGGAAAAACCTTCAGGTTGTTTCATATAAACCTCTTCCTCTAGATCTCCATTGAGAAATGCAGTTTTCACATCCATTTGTTGCAACTCTAAATCAAAATGCGCAACAAGTGCCATGATAATGCGGAAGGAATCTTTCTTAGATACAGGAGAAAATGTCTCCTTGTAATCAATTCCCTCCCTTTGAGTGAATCCCTTAGCAACGAGTCTTGCCTTATATCGCTCAATGTTGCCTAACGAGTCTTTCTTGGTCTTAAAGACCCATTTGCAGCCAATGGCTTTTGCTCCATCAGGCAACTCAACAAGATCCCAGACTCCATTAACTGCCATAGAATTCATCTCATCTTTCATAGCATCATACCATAAATTAGATTCCTTACAATTCATGGCTTGTGAAAATGTTTCAGGATCATTTTCAGCTCCAATGTTATAGTCCGACTCTTGAAGATACACAATATAGTCACTAGAAATTGCTGATTTCCTTTCTCTTGTAGATCTTCTTAATGTTGTAACAACCTCCTCTGGAGGAGTTGATTGTTCAACTATCTCTGGTAACTCATGAGAGACTGGATCTACTAGTTCATTATCAGCAAATTATGGAATTTCAACGACTGGTTGTATAATGCCCGTTTGATCTTGAGGGGCACTATGAACGATAATCAGTCTGTCACTTGAAGTGGAAGGTTGAGCATCAGAATGTTCCCTTTCAGGAATCATGCTCTGCAATTGATCACTCCCACTGATCAAGTCATTCTCAAGAAATTTGGCATTTCTTGATTCCACAATCCTAGTTGTATGAGATGGACAGTAAAATCTATATCCCTTGGACCTCTCGGCATATCCAACAAAATACCCACTAATGGTCCTAGGGTCCAGCTTTTTCTCTTGTGGATTGTATACTCTCACTTCACATGGGCATCCCCATACGCGTACATGTCGCAAACTTGGTTTCCAACCTTTAAATAACTCAAATGGCATTTTAGAAATAGCCTTGGTTGGAACTCGATTTAATATGTACACAGCCGTCTTGAGAGCTTCTGTCCACAAGGACTTAGGTAGTTTGGAGCTGCTAATCATGCTCCTCACCATGTCCATCAATGTTCGGTTCCTTCTTTCTGCTACACCATTCTGATCAGGTGAGCCAGGTAAACTGTATTGGGCAACAATCCCATGTTCTTGAAGGAACTTCGCAAATGGACCAGGCATTTGTCCATCTTCTGTGTATCTCCCATAATACTCACCTCCTCTATCAGATCTCACAATTTTGATTTGCTTTCCACATTGTGTCTCTACTTCTGCCTTGAATACCTTAAAGGCATCTAATGCTTCGTTCTTATTATGAAGCAAGTAGAGATACATAAATCGTGAGTAATCATCAATGAAGCAGATAAAGTATTTCGGACCATGAAAATCCATATCCGGACAACAAATGTCCGTGTGTATGATCTCTAATAGGTCTGAACTCCTCTTGGCACCTTTCTTTGACTTATTGGTCTGCTTGCCCTTAATGCAGTCCACACAAGTATCAAAGTCAGTGAAGTCCAAAGTATTGAGTACTCCTTCATTCACTAACCTCTTGATTCTATCTATGGAGATATGTCCCAATCTCCGATGCCACAACATAGAAGAGTTATCATTTACAACACATCTTTTCATGCCAGCCCTAACATGCATTACATCATGAGTGGTATTATTTTGCAAATTAATATAGAAAAGACCATCAGACAAAGTACCATTCCCAACAAGTTCAGATTTATAATATAAACTGGAAGAAGTATCTGAAAAGTTGAAAGAATAACCCAAAGGTACAAGTCTTGAAACTGAAATTAAATTCCTAGAAAAACTAGGTACATAAAAGGTCCTTTCCAAATTTAAAACAAAACCACTACTAAGAACTAAAGTGCATGTCCCTATAGCTTCCACATGTGAGCGCATCTTATTTCCTGAAGAGATATACTGCTCACTTCCCACTGGCTTCCTTAAGTTTTGCATACCCTGCAAAGTATTGTGGATTGTAGAACCAGAATCAATCCACCATGTGTTATAAATAATATTAGCCATATTAGATTCATAACAGACAAGTGAGATTGTTTTACCTTTCTTTTCAAGCCAAGTCTTGAACTTGATGCAATCCTTCTTGTCCCTTCTTACAGAAGAAACACTTGGATTCCTTCTTAATATCAGATTGGGGTGGTATTTTACTTTTAATCCTTTCCATTTGTAGTCAGCATTGCACTTTCACCCAATTCCATCAACAATCTACCCTCTTCTTGAACACATGGCCAAAAGTTCATTGATTGACCATTTTTCCTTATGTGTGTTATAAGATATCTTAAATGGTCCATACTGCTGTGTATTTAAAATATAGTGCACCAGAAAGGACTCAGACATTTCAACCTCAAGAGTCTTCAGTTGAGCTGCAATGTCCCTCATTTGCATAATGTGCTCACACCTCTCACTCCAGTGAGCTTCAGGATGATTAGGGTACTGGCAAGAGCTTTGTCTGAAGTACTAAATTGCTCATCAATGGCCTTTAGTAGCTTCCCTGACATTCTCATGCTTATCAACTGAACCACGTATACCAACAGAGATTTTTGTCTTTATGAACATTGTACTCAAGCGATTGGATCGCTCCCAACGTTCATAAATCGCAATCTCATTAGGAGTGCTGGTCTGAGTTACTGAAGGTGGTTCATCCTTCCTTATAGCATAATCAATGTCCATCCAGCCCAGATGAAGGAGAATTCTCTCCTTCCAAACCTTATAGTTATCACCCCTCAATTCAGGTATGTCACATTTTATTTCAGAGAAATTTACAGGTTGCATAACTGCAAAATTTAAACATACATGCTTATTATCAAAAATTGAGGCTAATAAAATGCTTTACCAATGTAAATTATGCATTTAGAAACCAGTGAATCTACTGACATAAAACTTGCCTGTGGGCTAAAGCTCTAATTCAATTAGATTCACTTAAGTCTGTATGATAAAACTATCAAATTATGTTCCTTCTTTCTAATTCCTATGGGTAGATTAGAAAAATATAATTTGATATTTTATCTTAATTAATATATATAAAATAATGAATCTACTGACATAAAACTTGCCTGTGGGCTAAAGCTTAATTCAATTAGATTTACTTAAGTCTGTATGATAAAACTATCAAATTATGTTCCTTCTTTCTAATTCCTGTGGGTAGATTAGAAAATATAATTTGATATTTTATCCTAATTAATTATAAATATAACAAAAATTCCTGTGGATAAATTTTATTATATCCATATAATTAATTACAATTAATGTCTATTATTTATGTGATTTATTAACTTTATTATATAATTTTATAATTAAGGATGCTGTGGCTACTCCTCAATTATTCAATTGTATTTATCACTTAGACATTATTTAAATTTTATGTTCAATTATGTCACTTAAGATGCATGCATAATTCATAAAATTTATACACACAAATTCTAAATATAATTGAACATAAATAGGCCAGGCTAATGGCCCAACCACTTAATGACGAGCCAGCAGCCCGTCATCCTCACCCAATTTTAATAGTTTAATTTAACAAAAAAAAATCTCTCAATCACCTTAAAATTTTGGATCAGATGTGTCCAGATTACTATAATTCATCTGTTGTTCAGACTGGGTGCACGGCCCAGCTTTATGGCTGAATCAGGCTACTGGGCCAGGCAACAGAGCCAGCCAAGCACTGGGCCAGCCCCGACTAGGCCCAGGTGCCTGGCCATCGCCTGGCCCAGGCGCTGGCAACCAGCACTGGCTGGCTAGCGCTGGCGCTTGGGCTGGCAGGCAGCCAGCGCCTGGGCACCGGCCTCTTTTTTTAAAATCCTAATTTAAATGGCACAGTTTTTTTTTTAATTTAAATTTTTGTATTGCCTGCACGTTTTTCATAAGAGACATTTTTCATCCGTGCACATATCCGAAGCAAAGAAACCCATGCTTCCTCATCTCATGGTGATTTAATCGCGAGATATTTGAATTTATCTTTTATTTAAACTATATCCAAAAGGGTGAGAAAAAAGATAGGTACATGCTTCATGGCATAAATCTTACTGATCAATCTCTTAAATAAAACTGAATTAAATAAACTGAATATTAAGAGTTTATCAGATCTAATGCCCTTTCAGATGATTCTTGATGACCTATTAACTCTTCCAGTACGTAGGTAGTTGGGTCAAACGCACCAAGGTACTACAACAGCCTCCCTTATTGGTACGTCCCTAATATCCCTACCGTACGCCCATTGGGTGAAATAATCCAGGGTACTACCAGTAGCCTCCCCTTTGGACTATCCCTAAACGAGAGAAATAGAGATCAAGAATACCTTGTCCCTCTTTATCAAATAAATCATATAAAGATTGTTTCACAGGGGTTTATCAGATCCGTATATAATGAAACAATCCTATCCTAATAATCAAGGCAGAGGTAATTTTTATACGCTCTGATACCAAATGATAGACTTAATTTAAATATATTGATCCCTATCAGATATGCGGAAACATGGGACCAATATATTTATGATGAGAATAAAAATAAATCTAGATCGATAAATACCTCTAGCCATTGCTCCACGGTCCAGATGAGGGTAAGGATCTTCCATACCTTGCGGTCTCTCTCAGCGATGGTGTAAACTTTCTCAATAAAACCAGACGCAGGGCCTACCCGTTTTATAAACCTTTATGCCTTATCTGTCCATCACAGAGGGCGCCGCTTTAAACGGATATGATTGAGGGATTCTTATCTCAATCGTGAATTCAAAATTTGAATTCACGCAATCCCTCAAGATCAGAATATAGGACCACCTTAGTCGTATCTAACCGATACGCTTAATGGAGAAAAAACCAACATAAGCATAATCAGCAAGCATGTGACCAATGAACCAAAGAATATATAGATCTATTGCACTAATCAAAACTATGATTTCACAAATGTTGCCCCTTTAATTTGAACTAATCAAAGTGGGTTTTGATCAACCCCAAATAAGCAGGTTATGACACTCTCTCTATCGCCTTTTCTTTTCTTTTTTGTATTGCCTCTTCATATAGAGCAGAGACAAGTTTGGATGTTCTTTGTACAACTAGGCTTGGGGAATGCCTGTTTTGTACTTGAAATGCGACTCCATCTTGTGCTGGCCACTGATACAAATACAACTTATGCTGTGGCTTATATGCCAAGCAATCCCCGACATTATTACTTAATTATGGTAGCATGAAGTAGAGATGGCTCATAATTTAATATTCATTTATCTGGATTACTTTATTTCTATATAAACACCATTCTTTCTTTTCATTTGAATAGTTTTAAGCAGATTCACAACTTCTACTATGCTCTTCATTTGTCTTACTGTTCTCTAATCTTCTTTCTATTATCTCTCCTAATCATTTTTCTGATTAGGATTATCTGAGAAAATCTCTCTAAAATTTGATGAAGATTTGATCATGGTGTTCTCATGTTTTGATCAATCTGCAACATCTAGATGATGAAGATTAACAGCTACCTGATACTCAATGCTAGCTTTTCATTGAAAGATGTCCTTTCAAGTATATTGAGTAATTAAAATAAATTCAGATTACATTTCATCAAAATTAATAGTTGGTTGTTTGGAAGGCCATGAAGTCAGCACTTGCATTTTTGCCAATATAACTGCTGGAAATTTTGTTAGGATGTACTGATTAAAGCTCCAGGTATGAAATGAAGGCATACTCTGATGAGCAACAACATATTTATCATTTTGTGAATTAAATTAAGATCAACTTGAGGATGGAGACATTTGTAGGCTTGTTCTTTTTATTTGGTGGTGGCCATGGAGATGGGAGTTCGAAAGTTGAATTGCAGATGGTTTGGTGAGTAATAATGCCATATTTTAACTCTTACGATTTTAATATTTGGAGTTGCATATGTGGACAAATGAAGCAGATCAAGACAATTGGTTCACCAATGGTGTTTAAATTTAGGAGAAAACTTTTATTTTTTGGATAAGACCATTCAGATGCATGGATAAGCAGTTTGGCAGAGCTCCACCTGTTAAGATAGAAATGTTATATTAATATAATTATCACTAGGGTAAGTTTAAGGGAGTTTCTCTAAACAATTCAATTAAAAGTCACCAACATCCAAGACTAAATCTTCTCTCAGAAAAAAAAAAAAAAAAATCCAGGGCTAAATTCAGATCAACCAATTAATAAGTTGATTAAAGAATTTCCTGAAAAAGGATAATTTTTGGAGCAAAGAAGCTTCAATAATTCAAAGATTGCTGTGGTTGATGCATATGCAACAGCAATTCTCTGAATCGGCTGTTCATGCATTCTTTACAGTCAGGTTTAATAAATTTTTTTTTTTTCCCTACATGTCAATGTATTACGGTTATTAGGTGTATGACAATGAACAAATTGAGTTGAAGCCAATTTTAGGTGAAAGGCAACAAAACTATAGAAAGATCCACTAAGGGCTTCTTTATATTAGCATCTTGACAAAATAATTCAGTGCCTTGCTGATTTCAAGCTTGACTCTCAATTCTCCAAAATATTTACATCAAATATGTTTATGTACAAAGTCTGTCCAGATATTAATTAGAATTAGAACCTCAGGTGGGATGTTCCTCATGTTCAATCTTTACTTTTGGTGGATGAGTGTT
This sequence comes from Calamus simplicifolius, assembly GCA_900491605.1. Classification (NCBI taxonomy): domain Eukaryota; kingdom Viridiplantae; phylum Streptophyta; class Magnoliopsida; order Arecales; family Arecaceae; genus Calamus; species Calamus simplicifolius. Next base: position 2,012,165 of record UESW01003929.1, read on the forward strand.
ACAGTTGTCTAACAACAAACTTACTTTAACTTCAGTGAAACTTACACTGAAATAACTTATATGAAGGGGTGGTGATCTAAATGTATCATCCCTGACAGACAGAACAATTTATCAATAGAAAACCATTGCATACAAAGACATCTTGCAAATGGAAGTTCCAATACAACTCTTTCATTCAGAAGCTACAGATCAAACATGAGATCATCGTAGAGTAGATACACACCATATGTGTTCACATATATAGTTTAAATTTCACAAGAGCAAGGACAAGAGCTTGGAGCCTATCACACTTGATTCTTAACTGAAGAACTGTACCCAGTTAGATCATCATAGTATTTAGACCATAACATGATCCCCCCATACTTCTTTGAGTTCTTGATGGTTGGAAGCACTTTAGATGTGAGATCACTGGCAGGAATAAATCCACTACCAGCTGCCTGAGGAGCTGCAGGAAGTCCCAGGAAAATCTTCTGGGCAGGAATTGTTAGCCATTGTTTCCATGCATCGTCGAGATTGCCAACGTTCCCTGAGGAGTACTGGCATGGTGGATTGTTGTAGAATTGAACCCAGACATAATCAAAGAGACCAGTGTTAAGTGCACCACTAACCCAAGCATCAGGAAAGGGACACTGGGGAGCTGCAGTCAAATAAACTTTCTTCCCAGGCTTGCTGTAAGCCTTAAGGTACCTTGCAAGATCATCCCAGTGTTGGGTTGTGCCTCCCTCGATGTCGAAGTCTATGCCATCTAAAACTGCACTCCCAAGAGGGCGAGACGAAGAGGAGCCGCCCAAGAAGTTGCTCCAAAGGTACGTTGCGACTTGTTTGGCATCCTCAGAGGAGGCTAGATAGTAGCTTCCTGCGCCACCTCCAATGGAGAGCATCACCTTGACACCACGGCTCTGGCATGATCTGATATCGTTGCTTAAGCCGGTGCAGCCATTGGTGTAAGGGTCGCAGTGGCCAGCAAGGTTGATCATGGGAGTTTGGCCATTGCCAAACGTGGGGAGGAATGCTATGTTTACAAACTTGTAGTTCCCTGTTGCACACGTTTCTGCCAAGGATCCCTCATTGCCATTTTGGCCCCAGTAGATTGCGATGCCTCCAGCATGCAGCCTTCCAATGAGTGCACAAATGAACAACCCAAATAGCAATGCTGAGCCCCTTGCCATATCAAATTAATGGGCTACCACTCTCTCACTCTCTCTGTTTTTAATTCCCTATGGAGAAGAAGAAAGATTGGGTGTTGGGTGTTCTCTCTGTGATCAACTGGGCTTGGAAAATGTCTCTCTTTTATGGTGAAGAAGTGGAGACTGTAGTTTGTTGCCGGCCATTCAGGGATTTGGTTTGTGCCTGTGGATGCACGCATCTTTTGCCGTGCAAATCTGTCACTAATTAATGTGACTTCTAGCTTATAAAAAGATGCATGAACTTGGCTTTTGTGATGAACCAATTAGATGGCTTTGATCCAATGTCCACGGCGTTTTCCACCGTATAGTGCTGATCCCACTAATATTCAATTCCATCATGCCTCGGATAACTTTACCTCCAACCATCCATTAAATAATTTGTATTAGTTTCAGCTTGTTGCCTTTTTTTTTTTTTTGGTTGTTCTTCTGTAAAGGTGGCTTTTCTATCTGCTAACTATGCAGAAAAGCCCAGTGAACTTCCTCCTTTACAAGAAATTTCATACCTAACATTTAACATAATAGTTCAGCCAAATGCCTACTGTAGAATAATTCACAATCAATAAATATTATTACAATCTTAAAAGACTCTCACACTTACAAATCTGAAACCGATATAGCCCATCAACTCATGCATAAATTTCACATATCTCACATACAATTGCTTTTGCTCAAGGTTACTCACCCTTCAAAAAATCTCAGCAAACCCCCTTTTTATAGAATAGAAAATTAATTTTCAGGTAAATTTCAATAAGAAAAATCTGTGAGAAAAAAAGACATTCCAGTATAAGAAGTTCCAATCAAATCACAGTTTAAAAAAAAAAACTTTAAAAAAAACATTCCAACTGAAAATAATGAATTCAAGCTAAATCCTAAATATATCTGAATGAAAAGCAAATTATAAACATACAAGAATGGAGTATTGATTGATTCAGATGTTACAGAAAAGCAACTTCACAAAAAGTGAAATCAGCATCCATATTGCAGGGCACTAATTGAATTTTAGGAGTAAACAATTAGAGGTTGCAGGATATGTGGTTAATTTTATCAAAGCATTCTCCACTGAATTGAGAATGTATAGGGATTGAATCTAACAAATAGGTGGAGACAATTGTGAGCTAGTTTAGCTCATGCATTCATAACGACAAACCAAAATTACTAGTTTTCGACCTTGTTAAACAAGAGGTCGCAGTAGATAGAATGCTGGTTTTGATTAAAAATATCCAATCATCCTCTAATGAATTGAAAATATATAAGATTAAATCTAACAAATATATGGAGACATTCATGATCTAATTCTTGTATCTAAAAATATTAGTTTTCAATCTTATTGTCATTTTCTGGGATATGAAACAGATGTATACGTTGGTGTGGCACAGATGGCCGATCATGAATTACATTGCGGTGATTAGAAGTATGTTGTCATCTTGATTTTTAAATCTTTATTTTAGGTTGTTTTAATATTCAAAGACTTGTGAATATTACTATCATGTATTGTAGTATTGTTACATCCAATTCAGAACATGTATTATTTGTTGGTGGAGGATTGGAATGTGATGGCTAACTTGATCAAAAGAGTCTAGAGATAAGCTCTATGTCATTAAGACAATTTTGTCCCGCACAGGTGCTTACGGTATTATGATGATTATCATCCAGAATACAACGGTCTTCTTCTGATGAAAGCAGCACTACTTATCACCAGAACAGTGAACCAAGAATGCTATATTTTCTTGAATTCAGAGTACATAAATGCTAAGAAAAGGAATTTTGGATGGATGATATGGAATGCAAGTGGCAAATCCTATTTATAGACTTAAAGTGCCTTTTGGAAGCACCCTTATGGGATAGAATCGCACCAATTTGACTTGATCGGTTGTGATCAAGAAACGTCGTCGAAGGGACTTATCGGCTTCTGATACGCCACTTGATCGGATATGATCAAGAGATGTAACTAAAGGGCTTAACGGCTTCTGATATGCCACTTGATCGAATATGATCAAGAGACGTGAGTGAAGGGGGTTTATCGGCTTCTGGTATGCTGTTCATTATTTATTTTTTTGTTTTAACGATCGGGTGCGTCTATCAATCAACACCACCGTGATTACTTGATTGCGTCGATCAGGTGCATGATCATATCGATCGGGTTCACCAATCGATCAACACCGCTCTACTCTGATCACCGCATCTCAGTGCTTGATTATGATTCCTGAGCTTGAACCCTCATCTGACGATCAACCAATTCAACGATGATCTCATCCCCTCATCGTAAGATCTGGATTCAATCATCCTTGACCGTTAGATCTTATGATTATAAAAAATTTTAAGACTCCTTATGTTCTTGCCACGATGCGCATGAAGTGCAAAGTGCACCTACAAAGTGCCTTTGTTGCCTTTCACACATGCATGCACCGTGCACGCATGGGTGATGCTACGCATCATCCTCTAGCTCTTTACTTATGGTGAACCCAAATGCACAAGCATGAAAAGAGGTTTACACATAAAGTGAATCAGTTTTTTCATAATTTTCGATGTGGGACTAAAGGCCTCCAATTTCTCATTCAAAATAATGGACATATAAGACCCATTTCCCACATTATTCTCTTGACAAATAGAACAGATGAAAATGATAGCTTTGGCACAAACCAATGTGTGTGTGAGAGTGAGAGGGAGAAGGTATTGCAAAAGTTATAAAAGAATGTCTTAAAATTGTTCTTCATATTAGTATCTGATCCAAAATACTCCCTTTGATGCCATTAAAGATTAAACTTAAGAGCTGCAGTATCCCAGATTGGTGGTTGCTATGCCTTTTGATGACAGGCAAACATAGGGCGAATTATTGGCTTTAAAGAAAATTCATCAACCAAAAAGCCCTGTTTCCAATATATATATATATATATATATATATATGAACTTAGTAAAAATTCATGAACTGATTCATTAACTGCTAGCTTCTGTTGAGCTAGTAATTAAACCTAATATCCAGCGGTTTATTTTTCTCAAAATATATATCTCATGACATGGATATTATGAATTCTCTCTCCCTTTTTTTTTCCTCATGGCTTAAGTCTTGAAAGTTTCTCCCAAAGGCCACATAATATGTAGTTTTTAGGAGAGTTTATAGCCACTAGTGTATATATATATATATATATATGCCACCTCAATCATGTTTTGATCTTAAAATAATGTTGCAAATCCACTTATAAAAAGACTAGCGCATTAGCAGGTTATTCAATTACCTAGGAGAATGGGACTAATTCCATGTTCAATGGATCATAATGGAAGAGTACTAAATAATTTATATTTTGTGGGGTATTCCTATGGTAAAGTGCTCTTAAGTTGTGAATTAAGAAGAAGTTAACTCTAAATGAACTGAATGGTAAGTTATCTTTGGACTGTGAGTCACAAATCACCCTTGAAGGGTTTACCTAAGTGAGTATAAAAATAATCATAAAATGAGATAAGATATGTGTGCATGATCATAATGTGCAACACTGATTAGAACCTTGATAATTTTTCATACTGTTTGTAAGTTCAAGACTAGGCCTGGTTACCAACGTCTAGTTCAAAATAAACATCACTATGGCTTTTTTAGACGGAAGCTTTTAAACTAAGCACAGTTTCAAATCCAAAAAGTACCTTATTACACAGTAGTATGCTCACTTTATTTTTTTGGTATTATAATAATTAAAATTTTTAATCATGTGAAGGAATATAGGAATATTTTGATTTAAAATTTCATATTGTTTTCTATTTATATCCATGTTATGCATAAGAAAGGATAAACTCTATTCCCATATAAAAAACTTCTTATCCACTGTATTATATATTTTCTTGTGAGCATATTAGATGATCATTAGCTTGAAGATTCTTTGGATTCTCTTAGCTATACATGAGGGGTTCAATAGATTATCGTATCTAGGAGAGGAGCATAGAGATTCATCCAGATGCAGTAGGCCCATTTACTCTATAAGAAGAGTGCTTTGATGTACTTTAATTCATAAACTATCCTAAACTATTTTTTATAATTATTTGTTTATCTTTATTTACTCTATTATTCTTAATAGTGCATATTCTTGAATTAACAAAAAATATTATTTAATGCTTTTTTAAAATAGAAATAGGTTGGGTTTGAGGAAGATGCAAGATCTATTAGAACAGTGATAAGCTATGGGACATTCGAACCAATCTGCATCATAATAGACAACAAGATCTAGTAGGCCTAGCTGAAGGAGAAGTCTATATATGATGGTCTTTAAGAAATCATATAATTCATTTGATCATAATGTAATGTTCCTCAATAGAACCTTGAAAAATTGGCACAATTGACTAACTACAAAAGTCATATTTGGTCATATGATTGTCCCATATTAAAGGGCTCCAACAATGCTTCTAAACATAGATGGATCCAAATAGAGTCAGCTAACTATATAGCCCAACTTAGAGGTAGAGGTAGGCGAGGCCACTGGTTTACAACCATCCATATTAGCCCTCTTGAGAAGTTTTACAATGTACTTAGTTTGATCTAAAAAAAAGCCTAGATTTGGATTTGCGAACTTCGATGCCAAGGAAATAAGAGAAAGGGCGGATGTCCTTCATTTTGAATGACTACGAAGTGCCTAAATAAGAGTATTGATAAAAGTAACGTTATTGTTAGTAAGCTCAAAATCATCAATATATAGAGGAAGATAAATTTTTATGCCATAATGGTGATAAACAAAGAGTGACAAATTAGATGATGAGATCAAAAAACTCAAAACTAGGAGGGTGGATTCAAACTTGTCATACAAAGCCCACGTGCATGTCTTAGTCCATAAATTGTTTGACCATCCAATACATAGGTGTAGGTTAGGCGAGTCCATGTATCATTAGTGTTAGGTCATGTAGAGTTCCTCTTATAGCTCCTGATCAGTGAGAGTATAACTCGAATGATGGTATATACCCATTAATAACTAACAGCATTAATCTATGGTTTCTAAGGAATCAATGTCTATGTGCATTTATATTATAAAGCATTGAATTCCTAGTCTATAGTCTTTCAGCACTATTGATCTTTAGTAGCCTGACTATAACATAGTGACTCAATTGGAACTAGGCCATTAGTATAACTAAAAGAGGGTAATAGATGCTTAAGAGAGCATGCATTTTGAATATACTAGATTAGGGTTTGGTTGTCATTGTGTGGGTGCACTACATATGGGTAAAGGTTGAATTGTTCAAAAGATCGCTAAAGGGGTACTAGTGGCTAGAGGGCTAGGTTCCTCAAGTGGTGGAACAATCAAGATACAAGATTTGTCACATGATGGTTTAGAAGAGGTTGTCGGTGTAGCTAATGCAAGTGGGCTTATTAAAGAGTCTTGTGTTAGTATTAGCTTTAGTGTAGAACAAAGTGGGTCTGTCAATAGATGAGGATGGGGCCAAGGGGCTCTAGCTATGTAGAGATGAGTATAGAGATTGTAGTATTGCATAGGATAAGAAGTGTTCATCAAATATCACATGTCATGAGATATATATTTTGCCAGTTGATGTATCAAAGCATTTATAGCCTTTTTATAAAGGCTATATTTAAAGAAAATACATTTGCAAATTGAAAACCATAGAAAACACTAACACCGAAATGAATAGAGGTGGGAGTAGTCATAGGGTGATTGAAGTAGATTTCAAAAGACAACTCTTAAGAAATAGAATTTCAAAAGACAACTTTTAAGAGATAATAGGCATGCAGTTAATAAGGTAAACTATAATATGAAAGGTCTTTAGATAAAATTTTAGGATAAAAGCATGGGCCAAAAGTGTGAGGGCTATTTCTATAATATGGTGATGTTTCCTCTCCACCGCACTATTTTATTTTGGTATGCATAGATAAGAAAATCAGTGTGTAACATCATGGATATCCAAGAAATTTAAAAATATAGTTTGTAAACTCTCCATTCCATCTAAGTTGCAATGTTGTGATTTTAATGCAGAAAATATTTTTAACATCTGCTTTAAAGAAAATAAAAAATTAATTAAATTAGATTCTACAAAAATATATATATATTTCATGGGATTGTACGTTAAGTATTCCTATCCTATCTTATTTGCAATTTTGAGTATTTTTNAAATGGTGATGTCCAAGAAATTACGGATGCAAATGTTCGGTTTCCTTCCGATGATATGAAACTGAATCGCAGTCCGATACGGCATCAGATGTTGAACCAACATTTCATGAAACAAATGACACCGATTAAACATAAAGGTTTTTTTAAATTTAACTTTATTTTATAAGTGGTAAATTTTTACATAGTCAATCATTAATCATAATTTAATTGCATGAATCTTTAGTTTCAATATGACGAGCAGAGGTAGATCTACCAACGACATACGGAGTGAGCAGGGACGTAGCTCTGCTGCATCAGATCATGAGCTTTGGAGATGGAGAGTTCGGATCTCCACACTCGCACAGCCTACGATCTCTCCAGCAGTCGGCGGTGATCCTACATTGGATTTACCATCCAGTCGATCGGCACATACCCGAGTTTCTTTCCACCATCGGTCGCACCATACTTCGACTTGATGCTCATGGGCTATAAGTATATACTAATTAAAAATATTATATTTATATTTAAGTCAATTACTTATAAACATGCATTTTTTAAACAGATTTATTGAGCAGCATCATGTATCCAGCCAATCAGTGCCGTATTCAGAGGCATGCAGATCCCAGTGGCTACAATTGGCGCCGTATCTCTAGCCACGAAGGAGTTTTATTTTTCTGAGTTTTAGGTAAACTTATTAAATTAATTTATCACTGATATAAAATTTCTTAATCTTAATAAATTCTAAAACTAACTATTTATTTTAATGCAGAAAAAGTTTACGTGGGACCCTGCCAGCCATGATGCCATTAGGGCAGCATGGGGAGGCTCTTACGAGACGCCGATACCCGACATGCTTCATCATTGGAGGTCATCAGGTCAGCGTCCTGCGCATGTGCCAGAGGGTATTTGGCATGAGTGGCAGCAGGCCTGGCAGTCCGATGGCTGGCACAGGAGGTCGCATCAGCCAGCACGAACCGTCGATCCGAGAAGGGCGGTCCTGGCACGGGTCTCTCCCGCCATACTTCGGGCTTCCATTTCGATTCAGAAGCATAGATCCGTATGGTAAGAAAACATAAATAATTTAATTACTAATTAGTTATTTACAAATATTTGTATTAATATCAATTTTTTATTGTTATAGTCTGAGTAGCAGGGCGGAGATCCTGGTGAGTTTCGTCTATTCAGGGCGACACACACCAGGAGGGACGGTTCCTGGGTCGACACGCGATCACGGGAGGCGGTAAGAAATTAGCTTTATGTAGTATATGTTTAATTTCTAAAATTTTATTTCGAGAAATTTATTAACTCATTTATTGTTGATTTTATAATTCAATGACACGAGTCGAGGAGCTTCGCTCCCAGGCATCGCAGGTTGACTCCACTGATGGGGAAACGCCCATCGAACTCTCAGCAGAGGAGAGTCGGCGTATGTTTTTGGAGGGCTGTTGGTGCCCAGTCATGAGACCGCGGGGTCTATGGTCTGGGCACTAGAGCTTCTGCATATTTTTCTCATCAGGCCTCCAGCTCGCGATTTTTTGGTGATATTCCTGCCGAGCGTTTAGAAGACATTCGGAGATCTATTGCGGAGGAGGTTCGGCAGGACATTCATCAGGAGGTTTGGCAGGAGGTCGAGCACGAGTTCGAGCAGCGTCTACGAGGCCGGGATCAAGAGCTTGCAGACGTGCAAGATCAGATGTGTCATTTGCAGGATATGGTTAGCCGCTTATCGCAGGATCTCCAGCCTCCACGTGATCGCTCAGATTCTTGATGTATTTTTTTTTCTTTTTTTATGTTGTACATAAAAACTTCAAAATTTTAATATATTAATTATTTTTAAAAATTGAATGATTATTGTTTGAATCAATATGAGTGAAGAATGTTTCTATCAATATTTAAATGTAATAAAATTGTATTAATCATTTTAATTTATAATTTATTTTTTAAAAATTTTAATTAGCAACGCATTAGCGACTGAAATTGCATCGCTATATTTTAAATTTTATTATTAAATATTGCGATGCAATTTGGCGTCGCAATAATTTAAAAAATATTTAATAGTGACGCATTAGCGACTCAAATTGCATCGCTATATCTAAAATATTATTATTAAATATTACGACACAATAACCTTGCATCGCAATATTTTAAAAAAAATTTTCTTGGCGATGCATTAGCGACTCAAATTGCATCGCTATTATATCAAAATATTATTATTAAATATTGCAACACAATTAATGCGTCGCAATATTGCGACACAATTGAATGCATCGCAATTTAATAATAATTTTAAATATTAAAAATAGTTTTAAATTTAGTGACGCATTTGATGCGTCATAATATTGCGACGCATTATTGCGTCGCAGAGAGTCACAATATTGTGATTGCAATTGCGACAAATGGAGATTGCGACGGACTCTGAGTGACGTCATCATTGCGTCGCTATTGCATCGCAATAGCATGTTTAGCGACGCAATGTGACGCATTTGGGCATCGCAATATTTTTTTCCCCTTGTAGTGGAAAGGATAATCCGTTACTAAATTAGTGATGGATTGCCCCATTCGTCACTAATTTGATGGATGAGATAGTCCGTCACTAATTTAGTGACGGTTTAGTAACGGATAGAATAATCTGTCAGTAATTTAATTTTCGTCACTATTTTGTTACTAAACCATCACAATTTAGTGACAAAAATTTCCATCACTAATTTTCATCACTATTTTGATATTTTCTTATAGTGTACAACGCACAGTATACTTAAAGATATGAAATATTTTTCTACTTAAGAATGCAGGCAACAATGTTAATATAATTTGTGGTAGTACAAAATTGATTGAATGCTCTAGAAGAGCCTATATCATTTTGCCTGAGGAACAAAATTTATAATTGTTGATGCCTTATATTCTAAAAGGCCTCAAAAAATTTATTGAGTTTTAAAGATATTCGCAGAAATGGATATCACATTGAGACAACTAATGAAGGCAATATTGAGTATTTGTGGATTACAAGTACGATCTCAGGCAAGAAATGTGTATTAGAAAAATTGCCTGCATTTTCTTCTGGTTTATACTACACAAATATAAGCACAGTTGAAGCATTTGCTATAGTAAACCAAAAGGTTTACTAATCAAAATGATTTTATAATTTAGCATAACTGGTTGGGTTATCCCGGTTTAATTATGATGCGAAGATTATAGAGAATTCATGTAGACATTCATTGAAGAATCAGAAAATATTACTACCAAATAAATTCTCATGTGCTGCTTTCTCTCAAGGCAAATTAATTATTAGGCCATCACCAGCTAAAATTAAGACTGAATCTTTTGAATTTTTAGAACGTATACATGGTGATATTTGTGGGCCTATTCACCCACCAAGTGGACCATTTAGATATTTCTTATGGTTTTAATTGATGCTTCAACTAGATGGTCATATGTATGCTTATTATCGACTCGTAACTTGGCGTTTGTGAGACTACTAGCGCAATTAATTCGACTACGCGCTCATTTTTCAGATAATCCTATTAAGACAATACGCCTTGACAATGCTGGTGAATTTACTTCTCAAGCATTCAATGATTATTGTACTACTATTGGAATCACCTTTGAACATCCTGTAGCACATGTTCATACTTAAAATAATCTTGCGGAATCGCTTATCAAACAGATCCAATTGATTGCAAGACCATTACTTATGAGAGCAAAACTTTCTTTGTCTACATGGGGACATGCTATTTTAGATACAACAACACTTATTCGCATCAGGCCAACGAATTATCATGAATTCTTTCCGTTACAATTGGTTTATGGTCAGGAACCAAATATTTTTCATCTAAGAATTTTGGATGTGCGGTTTATATTCCAATTGCTCCACCACAATGCGCTAAGATAGGACCTCAAGGATGTTAGGGATATATGCTGGGTATGACTTCATCTATAATTAAATATCTTAAACCATCTACAGGAGATTTATTTACGACATGTTTTACCGATTATCATTTTGATGAGTCTATTTTCTCAGCATTGGGAAAGAAAATAAGCAGCTAATAAAAGAAATTAGTTGGAATGAATTATCATTGTTCCATCTCGATCCTCGTATAAAACAACATAAACATGAAGTTCAGAAGATAATTCACATGCAAAAACTAGCAAATCAACTGTCAAATGTATTTACTGACCTTAAAAGAGTGACAAAGTCACAAGTACTAGCTGCAAATGCTCCAATCAAAATTATTGTTCCTGAAGGACAACTTACTACTGCTAATGAGATAAAGGGACAAATAAAGCAGGTAGATGAGAAAGCAGAAGAGAGTACAGGTCTCAGTCAGCACAGCTAGGAGTGCAGAACCCCTGGAGTTAGTACATAAAGATATTTGGGGACCAACCCCAATCTCTATAAGGAATGGAGCCAGCTACTTCTTGACCCTGATAGATGATTTCTTAACGAAGCTGTGGGTCTACTTCATGAAGTAGAAATCAGAGGTCTTCACCAAGTTCAAAATCTGAAAGGTTGAGGTGGAGAATGAGCAAGAAAAGAGTATGAAGTGTTTGAGGTCAAATAATGGCAGGGAATATACCAGCATGGAGTTTCAAATTTTTTGTAAGAAGTGGAGCATCAAAAGATACTTCTCAGTGATGAAAACTCTTCAGCAGAATGAAGTGGCTGAGAGGATGAACAGAACATTATTGAAAGAGGTAAGATGCTTGAGGCTGCAGGTAGGGCTTTCAAAGATGTTATAGGTTGACGCAGTAGATGCAGTGAGCTACTTGATTAATCGGTCATTGCACACCAGATTGAATGCAGTAGATCGATGCATTCTAGAGAAGATGTGGTCTGAGAAAAGATAAGCCTGAATCATTGAGGGTGTTTAAATGCACAACATATGTGTAAATTGGTGTTGGGAAGTGGAGCAAGCTGGACACCAGGTCAAAGAAGATGGTGTATCTAGGCTAGCTACCCTTGTGAAATCAAGGGGTATAACTATGGGACCCCTTGGAGAAGAAGGTTGTTATCAGCAAGGATGTGAATTTTGATGAGAGCTCAATCCTCCAGAGAAGAGATGACATAGAAGCATAGCAGGAGCTGCAGGAGGTACAACAGGGCAGCACTAGTCAGATGACCTTTGACACGATCATGCCATTTGCTAGTGGACCAGAATGATTTGAGATTTATATGGAGAGGACTGATAGAGGGGACAGAAGCCAGGGAATTCAATAGGATACAGTTGAGCAGGGGACTGATACTGAGATCGCACTGCACAGACCCAAAAGGAATGTGTAACCACCAATTTGATACAGCTTCGAGGATTCGGTATCGTATGCTCTGGTGACAACAAATGAAGATCTTTACACCCAGGAGGTGACATTTATCAGCTAAAAGTAATATCAATCAAAGAAAGAGGTTCGTCAACAGAAATTTAAATTTGGACTTGGCATAAGTTACAGAAAATTTAGATTCAACCAACCAAAGAAAGTTAACCTTCTTATATCTTTCCATGTTCTAGTGCTAGGCCCCTGGATCTGAAGCTACCGATTCAAAAGCTCTTTTATGCTATCGCTTAGAAAGGAACGATTCTACAGCTTGCATTGGTTCAGAGACTTTCCTCATGTCTCTGATGAAATTATGCTTAGCATTCATTCTTAATATAGTCAGCCTAAATGAAAGTAGGCACCAGCTAAAAATCTCGATCCGGCCTTTGTTTTGGATCAGGACACGCTTGGGGTTCATATGACTCATTCTTGGGATTTAGGTTTTGTTTTTCTTGGTCCTAGTATTTAACGACATTCAATAGGATTCCGTTGTAATTTTGCAAGGAACAAGGAAAGGGGGTGGTGGGGGACATTTATTAAGGGTTTGCGCATGCCATCCTGAATTCCATTTTCTATATATTAGCTAAGATTAATGCTCAATCGTAGCGCCCACAGCAATCAATACTAGAGAACATACCCCCAGATATATATGGTACAAAACTTGCATATTGGAATTAAGTATGGACAATACTCTGATTCACATCACTTGGAAAATATGATGATTTAAGTTATTCTTCACTCAATTACATGAGGACATGACGTGGGTGGAATTTCATTTATGGGTATATGACACCTTGACCATCATTAGTGTGGTAATTGGCCGAGCTACAAAACATTCAACACTTCAATTTATTGGAGAAGAAATAGGCATGGCATAGCTATTATTTTGCAATGCATCTGAGAAAATACAAAGCGGACTTAACTCAAAGGTATGCGGGAGCGCAAAAAGTTTCGGCCATGTTCATACATTAGGACTCGTTGATGATGAACTTTTAACCTGAGAACTTTGATTCGATGGCAAGTCTTAGAAGACATTTATGATCTTCGAGCTTTCTGCAATAATTTGGAGAGCTCTTGGAATAGGAGGCGTGTTAACTTCCAGAAAACCTTCGAGAATTTGGACCACCTCTCCCATCGTTGGCCTACAGCTTCCATCATCCTGAATGCACCAGCAAGCAACTTTACAAGCTCTTTCGAGCTCTTCAAGATTCGCACCATTCCCCAATCTACGATCTAACAAGCGTTGGACATCCCCTTGAACAAGTCTTTTGGCAGCTAATATAGGAAAAAATATAGCTCTCTCATCCTCAATCTGCCCTGTGTTTCTCCTGCCGGATATAATTTCGAAAAGCATCATCCCATAGCTGTACACATCAGCTTTGGTAGTTATAGCTACACCACTTACCCATTCAGGAGCAAGATAGCCTATTGTTCTTCTCATGGTGGTCAACACCGTAGAGCCGGGTGTGGTACTTCAAAACTCGGATTATAGGATGGAGGTTTATAGGCTCCACAGGTTTAAGGCCCAGATTATTGGGTCTTGAGGGGGCTAGTCTATCATTAGGCTAGGTTTGGACCCAAGGTGTGGGCTGGTTCAATGAAGTTTTTTAGGATTTATTATCCATGTAATAAGGCACCGGTTCATGTGTGGTGCTGGTTTTATTTTGGTGGCCGTCATGGGGATGAGTTTGATATAGTCATGTAACAATGATGAGTAGAAGATCATGAATGAAACTCTTTTCTTCAAAGAACAAGCTGTTCCTCTCCTTTCCTCTCTTATGTACGTCTTTCTCTCTTTCTCACATATAGATGCCATAGATTTTTAGGGTTTTATTGCTGCCATCTCTGCCCTAGCCCCATCTTCTTGGAACCGCCTCTCTCAAGGAAGGAGAAGGGAGAAACCCTAGCATCACCTTCTCCTTGAGTAGCGTCTCTTGATTTTTTGGATCAGATCTGAAGGTTCACGTAAGGAAGAAGAGAGGCCATTACCCTCTCTTACAATCTTAAGGCGCAAGAAACAAAAGAAAATCCTAGTTGGTAATCAATCCGGGAAGATTACTGATGACACCCGATCACCCCTCTTGAACGTCGGAAGGAGAGAGCTACTTAATCCTCGAATCCACGCTTGATCGGATGGCCTGCAAAAAAGTCCCAAGACCGGACGGGTGCTCCGGTGGGGACCCTCCGATGCTAAAATCAGCAACCGAGATCACAGCTGAGGACGAGCTCAGTGAGCTCTTCTTTGGGTGCAAAGAGTCCTCAGAAAGGGGGAATCCCTCTCTGGGTATCAGGGTAGCGAGTGTATGAGATTGCGTACCTGGTTCTTGAGTGGACCTACCCTTTTATAGGTAGTTGACACCTGCACAACCATGTAGAGTTCCGTGAGAAAGGAGTGTCCGCGGGGTTCATGGGGGTTGCGTGAATCTGGGCCGGTTGGTGGGTCCTATCCCATCAAAGAGGAAAAAAATGGCGGTTGGTGAGCTACATCCCATCAGTCAGTGGGGCTAACAGGTAGTTAGGTTTGGTCCCATCGAAAGCGTGGCCAGTGGGTAGTTGGGCCTGGTGGTGTCAGATGGCGCAGGCCAAAAAGATGGCGGCTTGAACTGCTAGGACCGTCCTGGGCCGACCAAGGATGGTCAGGCCAACTCGGCCAACTTGAAGATGCTGGGGCGGGGCCGACCAGGGATGGTCAGGGCCGACTCGGCCGGCTTGGAGATGACGGGGCCGAGCGGGGCCGACCAGGGATGGTCGGGGCCGACTCGGCCGTCTTGGAGATGCCGGGGCCGAGCGGAGTCGACCAGGGATGGTAGGGGCCGACTCGGCCGGCTTGGAGATGCCGGGGCCGAGCAGGGCCAACCAGGGATGGTCGGGCCGACTCGGCCGACTTGGAGATGCCACGGCCAAGCGGGCCGACCAGGGAGGTCGGGGCTGACTCGACCGGCTTGGAGATGCCGGGGCCGAGCAGGGCCGACCAGGGATGGTCGGTGCCGACTCGGCTGACTTGGAGATGCCGGGGCCGACCAGGGATGGTCGGGTTGACTCGGCCGACTTGGAGATGCCGGAGCCGAGCGGGGCCGACTCGGCCGACTTGGAGATGTCGGGGCCGAGCGGGGCCAACTAGGGAAGGTCGGGGCCGACTTGGCTGACCTGGAGGTGCCGGGGTCGAGCGGGGCCGGCTTGGGAAAGTCAGGGCCAACTCGGCCGACTTGGAGGTGCCGGGGTTGAGCGGGGCCGGCTTGGAAAAGTCGGGGCTGACTCGGCTGACCTGGAGGTGCCAGGGCCAAGCGGGGCCGACTTGGGAAAGTCGGGGCCGACTTGGCCAACTTGGAGGTGCCGGGGCCTCCTTAAGCTTTTGATTTTGCCATGATTGCCTTCGTGGCTACATCAGCCACATCAGATGCCCCCCCGCCCCTGAGCACGAAGGGCCACGTGCCTGCTGTCCTTCGGGCGAAAGGGGCAAAATTCAAAAACTAATTGCCCCCTAGTGCGCTTTTAATAACTATGAGCTGGCATATTCCCTCGAGGCAGTGTCACTTCGAAATTTTCTATAATCATGCGGTAGGTGGGGGCTGACGTTGGCACCGGACGCCTCGAGGAGGAAGCCCATCGGGGGATGGGAAAAAGGTAGGGTTATCATTGTTTTCTCCATTTTCTATGCCCTGCGATTGGTCGGGGATCACGCTCCTCGGGACGAATCGAGGGCACATCTCGGGCGTAGGCGAGATTTTCGGCGGACAACCCACGATGCACAGAAGAGCCACGTGGGGGGCCCCGATTATCGCTGTTCGGAAATGGGGCTATAAAAGCGCCCCAAGGGCTTGGGGAAAGCTTTTACGCTGCTAACGCTTTCTTTCGACTTTTTTCTCTGAGTTCCTCTGCAACCTGAGTCCTTCTGCCTTCGAGTTCCTTTTGATTCCCAGGTTAGTTTCATCCTTTGTCTCACCATGGACCGTCGTGCTGTTATGGAGGGTAAGAGGCCTGTAGTAGAGTCTTCCATTCCGATAGCGAAGACCAAACCTCCTTAGCCCATCAGGCGCCTCGGCCAGTGGGCGGAATTACCATCCGCGATCGACCATTAGCGAACGAACCTCCGTCTACCTCAACCTCCCCCCTTAGGGTGGTTCCTGTGTCCTCCCGCCGCCTGGCTCCACCCTTGGCGATGAGCCTTGATCCAACAGGTCCGGCGGGAGTAGCTTCAACCATGACCCCTTAGGACGTAGAGGCCATCAGGGCTAGGTACCAAATTCCCAGTTTCATGCCTCTCTGCGTCGGGGCCCGAAGATAGAGTGACTTCCGTCCATCCCGGTCGGGTCGCTCTATACGAGAAATTTTTTCGGTGCGAGCTGCGCCTTCCTTTCCATCCCTTTTTCTTGAACCTTTTAGATAGGTATAGATTAGTGCGGTGCAATTGACTCCGAACTCGATTCGGATCATCTGCGATTTTGTTATTCTTTGCTACTTCCAGGAGGCCCGGCCAGGGCTGTCACTGTTCGGGCTTTCTATAAGCTTCGCCGCCAAGGTGAGGGGGCCTGGTGGGCATTCAGTGCTAGGCGGGTAGAGCCTTCCCCCTAGGTCTCCCGTCTAAGATTAGGGGATGGAAGCCCCAATTTCTTTTTGCCCATGTCGAGAGGGTGAGGACTGATTGGAGGGAGCCAGACACCAGCTCCAACGATAATGCCACCGTGGGAGAGAGAGACAGGAACTCTTTACCCAGTTGTCCTCCTGCCAAATACCTGGCTACAAGGAACTCATGTCCGAGGAGAACCTGTTTGAGGCCGAGTTGGCCCCAACGGTGGTGAGCACGACGTCCGATTCCTTCTGTCTCGACCGAAGCTTATTGTATGCTGTTGCTAACATTCATCGTTTTTGGGCGCAGCGATGAAGTTTTCTGCCGGTGCGTTCGAAGCCGCCCTGAAGCAAAAGAGGCCAGCGGCTGGAGAGTCGGCTAGACCGGTGAAGAGGCTCAAAGGAGAGAGCAGGCCGAGCCGGCTCGGGCTACCGAAGCCCCCAAAGCTCTAACGCTTGCGTAGGAGCCGGCCGTGGAAATGCCGGCTGGAGAAGTGGTCCCGGGGCCGGCCGGGACCGAGGTAGAGGAAGGAGATCTCGGTCACCACTAAAGCAGCTATGGTGGTCGTAGATCTTGAAGAGGAAGCCTCTGCCGCCGCTAATGCCCGAGGCGGGGCAGGTTATAGTTGCTGTCAGCCCTCTGGCTACCTTGGAGCTGGAGATGGAGAGTGCTCCCCCAACTGCCGGAGAGGGGGAGTTAGTCGCCAGGGGGTCCAAGGCTAGGATGGAGGTGACCAGGAAGCAGAGGGATGGGCCGGGTAGCTCATCCCAACGATCAGCGTGCCGCCCGACTCGCCCTCGGGCTGAAGGTCTGCAGGAGGGGCTGGCGCGGCCGGCGCCCAGGCTTAATTCGATGGCAGATGTCGGGCAGCCACCCGTCTTTTGTTAAGGATTCAGACTGTCGAGTCCGATGAAGAAATGCGGGGGCAGAGCCACTCCGCGATTTTGGACATGGTGATGGTCTCCATCATCCGAGTAACCTTCTAAGTTTTCTTCATCTCTGAATATGCTTTGTGATGTCTTAATTTTTTCTTGTGATTAACACACTCTCCTGCTGCAGATGGCCAATGGCGTGATCGCTCTTCGCGAAGCGCTATCTCATTCCTCGGACGCGCTCATGAAGGCCATAGCGCGGGCCGAGAAATATAAGAAGGAGAGCACGACGCAGTCCCAAAGCCTTGCTCGACTTCATCAGGAGGCTAAGGCCCGGGAGGAGAACCTAGGTGGCCGAATGAGGGAGGCAGAATGTCGGACCGAAGCTGAAAGTGGCCGAGCATCCGTGGCTGAGGCCAAATTGGAGCTGGTCTCAGACAGACTGAAGGCCATCGCAGAGCGGAATGAGGGGCTGGCTCGCCAGCTCCAGAATGCCGAGAGGGAGGCCGAGGCGGCACGGGAAGAGGCACTCGCTGCTGAGCAGAGAGCCGTCGCCGCAGAAAGGGCGGCGGCCGAGGCGAGCCAGGAGAAGGCCGGGGTGATGGCCTATGCTGACGAGGCCAGTACCCATGCCGAGGAGGCCGAGAGCCGAGCTTGGAAGGCCGAGGCGCAAGCCAAGGAGGCTGAGGCGCGAGCCAAGGAGGCTGAGGCTAGGGCACAGTGGGCTGAGACACAAGCCCAGGAGGCCGATGCCAGGGTGCAGCAGGCTAAGGCCGGGGCGGGACAGGCCATAACCAGCTACAAGTCTTCGCCGGAATTCGAGAAGGAGGTCCTCGAGGCCAGCCTTGATGCCTATGTTAAGGGCTTCGACATGTGCAAAACTAAGGTGTCTGCGGCTCTTAAAATTAACATCGTCGAGCTCGAGGGGATCCGCCCCAGGGAATCTGACGAGGGGCCAGTGGAGGAGGACGACGAGGGAGAGCCGGGCCCCAACGAGCCCTGAAGAGTTGCTGTTTCTTCTTTTCTCTTTTCCTTTTGTAACCGGTCTTGGGCTAAATTTTGTACTTCAATTCCATCATTAATGGAGAAGAGTTTTTTTGTGAAAATGCTTTTGTGCCTTGCCTTGTCTTGTTTGTTTCTCTCTTCCTTTGGGTCAAACATTTTACCATGCAACTAACGACAAGGTAGGCCTCGTACCTATTAATGAGGAGGACCCTTCCTTCTGAGATGTTTTCTGTTTTTGAGCATTGCGCACATCAACGATGCCGCGGCCGGATCGCAGTCTTAGATTTGCCAACGTTTGGATGCGTCTTTGAGAGATACGCCAGCCGCATGGGAGGTTGCTTAAGATGCCTTAAGCTGTCGCGGGCTGTTTGAAGGGAGATTCATCCGCACACGATTCTTCCAAGACTTGGAATGGTCTGAGGGCAACTTAGTGCCGAGACCAACTTGAGGTCTTAATCGACTCGGGGGGCACCTCCGTGCCGGGGCCGAGTGGTGTCCCGTGGGTCACGATGCCGGCGAGCTCCTTTAGAACCACCTCGGGGGTTTGTGTGCCACCCGAGGGGTGACTTGACCGGGTATGGAGCCTTTAGGGTCTTAACCGACTCATGGGCACCTCCGTGCCGGGGCCGAGTGGTGTCCCGTGGGCCACGATGCCGGCGAGCTCCTTTAGAACTACCTCGGAGGTTTGTGTGCCGCCCGAGGGATGACTCGACCAGGTACGGAGCCTTTAGGGTCTTAACCGACTCGGGGGCACCTCCGTGCTGGAGCCGAGTGGTGTCCCATGGGCCGTGATGATGGCAAGTTCCTTTAGAACCATCTCGGGGGTTTGTGTGTCGCCTGAGGGGTGACTCGATCGGGTACGGAGCCTTTAGGGTCTTAACCGACTCAGGAGCACCTCCGTGCCGGGGCCGAGTGGTGTCCTATGGGCCGCGATGCCGGCGAGCTCCTTTAGAACCACCTCGGGGGTTTGTGTGCCGTCCGAGGGGTGACTCAATCGAGTACGGAGCCTTTAGGATCTTAACCGACTCGGAGGCACCTTCGTACCGGGCCGAGTGGTGTCCCATGGGCCACGATGCCGGCGAGCTCCTTTAGAACCACCTCAAGGGTTTGTGTGCTGCTCGAGGGGTGACTCGACCGGGTACGGAGCCTTTAGGGTCTTAATCGACTCGGGGGCACCTCCGTTCCAGGGCCGAGTGGTGTCCCATGAGCCATGATGTCGGCGAGCTCTTTAGAACCACCTCGGGGGTTTGTGTGCTGCCCGAAGGGCGACTCAACCGGGTATGGAGCCTTTATGGTCTTAATCGACTCGGGGGCACCTCCGTGCCGGGGTCGAGTGGTGTCTTGTAGGCCGCGATGCCAGCGAGCTTCTTTTCTGAGATCTGGTCCTTGGACACAAAGGAGAGTAGGCTGTGGCGCTAGAAGGGACCCTTTTATTACTCGTGCTTTGGGGGATACATCATTGATAATATTAGCAGAGGTTATCCGCATTCCAGGTACGTGGAATGGGTCGTCCGTTGAGTTTTTCTAGTCTGTATGCCCCCGATGGAGTATCTCGGCGACGCGATAAGGACCCTCCTAGTTGGGGACAGTTTGCCCCCTCCGTAGGCTTGGATATCTCAGCCTTTCTCAAAACCAAATCTTCATGGCGAAAGATCTTGGGATGGACCCGGTCATTGTAGTATTTGGCTGCCCGCTGGAAGAAGGTCTCCATGCAAAGCCTCGCCCGTCATACGCCTCGTCGATGAAGTCCAGGTTGGCTCGTATCAGTGTGGAATTGTTTTCTTCGTTGAAGGACTCCACATGCAGACTGGGCAATCCGATCTCAATAGGGATGACATCTTCGGATCCGAAGACGAGACTGAAGGGAGTCTCGCTCGTCGAGGCTCTGGGGTCGTATGGTAGGCCCATATCACACTGGAGAGCTCCTCCACCCATCGATCCTTGGATCCGTTTAGCCGAATCCTGAGCCCTCTGAGAATGGTGCAGTACATGACCTCGGCCTCTCCGTTGGTCTGGGGGTGGCCGACAGAGGTGAATCGATGGCAAATACCCAGCTCGTCGTAGAAAGCCTTGAATGTATCATTGTTGAACTGGCGGCCGTTGTCTGTGACGAGAGTGTGAGGTAGGCCAAAGCAGCATATGATCGACTTCCAGAAGAAGGCTTTGACTTTACTCTCAATGATCTTAGCCAGCGCCTTGACCTCGACCCACTTGGTGAAGTAGTCGATGGCTACTAGCAAGAATCTACACTATCCCGAAGCTGAGGGGAATGGCCCGAGGATGTCCATTCCCTACTGAGCTATGGGCCAAGGAGCTGAAAGCGGGCTTAGTGGGGTAGACGGCTGATGCTGGATGTGTGCGTGGCGCTGGCAACCATCGCACTTCTGAACTAGTTTGGTAGTGTCCTCCCTCATGGTAAGCCAGAAATATCCTTGACGGCGGGCCTTCTGGGATAGGGACCTGCCCCCCAGGTGATTTCCGCAGATGCCTTTATGGATTTCTCTAAGGATGTAGTCGGTCGAAGGCTTTCTGGCAGTCGTCTGTCCATTCAAAGCTGTTCACTTTCCGTAGGGCCTTGAAGAAGGGCAAGCACCTCTCGGCTGATTTGGAGAGGAAACGACTTAAAGCCGCCACCCTCCCAATTAGTTGTTGCACTTCCTTCTTGCTGGATGGTGGCCTCGTATTGAGGATGGCGCTGATCTTTTCTAGGTTTGCCTCGATCTCCCGCTGAGTCACCATAAAACCCAGAAACTTGCCCGCCGTGACCCTAAAGGCACACTTCTTGGGATTCAGCTTGACCTGAAAGCAGTGAAGGTTGTTGAAGGTTTCCTCAAGGTCGGAGACGTGGTTAGAGGCACAAGTGCTTTTTGTCAGTATATCGTCACATAGACCTCCATGTTCCAGCCCATGGTCTTGAAAAACTTTGTTCATCAATCTCTGATAGGTTGCCCCCGCGTTCTTGAGACCGAAGGGCATCACTTTGTAGCAATAAATGCCTTTTTCTGTCACAAAGGAGGTGTGCTCTTCGTCGCTGGGGTCCATCCTTATTTGGTTATATCCAGAGAAGGCATCCATGAAGCTGAGGAGCTCGTGACTGAGGTGGAATCCACCAGCTGGTCTATCCTAGGCAGGGGGAAACTATCTTTTGGACACGCTTTGTTGAGGTCAGTAAAGTCGATGCAGATTCTCCAGCTCCTGTTTGCCTTTCGCACCATGACCACATTAGCCAGCCAGCTAGGGTAATGCGCTTCTCGGATATGGCTGGCCCGAGCAGCTTGTTGACCTCCTCATCGATAGCTTTTTGCCACTCAGGAGCGAAGCTTCTCTTCCTTTGGCGGACTGGACGGTGTTTTGGATTGATATTGAGCTTGTGGGTGATCACCTCTGGAGGGATGCCAGGCATGTCAGACGCTGACCACGCGAAGATGTCCGAGTTGGCCCGCAGGAAGGTTAGGAGGCGATCACGGTCTTCCATGAAAAGGAGTCCGCCGACACGCATGGTCTTTGCCGGATCGTCCCCGAGGGAAAGGTTAGGAGGTGCTCGGCCAGCTCTCCCCCCCTGCCGGACTCCCTGGGTCGGGCACCTCTGGGACTGACTCTGCCTCCAAAGGACTTGACATTGTGTGATAGCAGGGCAGGACTGAGCCAACCTCACCCTTCATCTCCCCGACACCTTCGCTAGTAGGGAACTGCACCAGTAGGCGCTGGGTGGAGATAATCGCATCCAATAGATTTAAACCTAGTCGCCCGAGGATGGCATTGTATGCCAAGGGGACTCGTACGACCAGGAACTTCATGATGACCGTGCTTTGGTGTAGCGGTGTCTCGGCTATCATAGGCAGAGATATCTCACCCTCAACCCTTACTGAATCCCCGTGAATCTGACCAAAGGGGTTGCCACAGGCTGAAGAGAGTCAAGGGACAATCCCATCTGAACAAAGGCATCATAGGTAAGGATGTCAGCTGAGCTGCCACTATCAACTAATATCCTCTTTACAGGGTGCTTGGCGATCGTCATAGAGACGACAACGCCTTCATTATTTACATTCTCAATATTTCCCGGTCCCCCCCAAGAACTACATTATCCGTGTCCCCTCCCCTCTCAGCCGCTTAGATGAGGAAGCCGCTCCCCATGATACCATTCTGACTGCGCGCTCCGTGGGAGTATTATCAACAGCAGCCTGAATGGGTGGGGGCCCCATAAGCGCCGGCAGCAGTTATGGCACTTTCTGAACATACTTGCCGAGGTAGCCCCGCTGGATGAGCTCCTCAATGGCACACTTCAGGCTGAAGTAGCTGTCGGTGTCGTGGCTGTAATCCCTATGGAATCAGCAATAACGGGTCTTATCGCGGGGATGACCTTTCTTCATAGAAGGAGGGTGCTGGAGATAAGGTTCACCCTCGATCTCCATAAGGATGTGAGATCGAGGGGCGAGAAGGGGCGTGAGCTTGCTCTCATCAGGGATGGGGCTTCAATGCCTGTTGTCAGATCGGCGAGGCGGGTCAGGACCGTCTGTGGCGAGGGGGTCCACTCGTCTCGGGGCGAGCAGGCTTGCGGTTGGAACTCCTTGAGGATTCCAGGCGGGTAAGGTCAGCTTCATCCGCACGGATGTACTTCTGAGCCCAGAGGAGGAGGTCGGAGTAGGAACTTGGAGGCTTCTTTTCCAGAGAGAAGGTGAAGCGAGATGGAAGGAGCCCCCACTTTAGCATCAGCGTCGCCACCGCATCATCCAGATGATAGACTTCAAGGGTAGCGGTCTTGAACCGGGACACAAAGTCCCGCAGCGACTCCCTCTCCTTCTGGTGCACGGAGAAGAGGCTATCTGCAACCCTCGGGATCCACTGGCAAGCATCAAAATGCGCTAGAAAGGTCCTTTCCAGCTCTCGAAAGGAGTCGATACTGTGAGGGGGCAGGCACGAGTGCCAAGTGCGAACAGCCTCCGTAGAGTAGTAAGGAAAGCCTTGTAGAGAAGGGCATCCGCAGCACCCTGGACTTGCATCATGGCTTTATAACTCTCAAGGTGGTCGAGAGGATCTGTCGTACCATCATATGGATCTATCTGGGGAAAATAGAATCTACAGGGAACGGGCTCCTCCAGTATTCGGGGGTATAAGGAGGACGGGTGTCAAACTCCTCCTCCGGCTGATTGTTGATCTTCCTGGCGATCTTGTCTAGCCATTGATTGTACTCATCCAGGTGCTCCTCCGCCTGGCGGCTGATCATCGGGGCCCTTCGAGATGGCTCGGAGGAGGAAGAAGAAGAAGAAGAAGGAGAAGGACGCATAAGGTGGGACTTCCGCTTTGGTTCCTCCTGGTGGTGAGGCTCCAGAGGAAACTTGCTCGGGCCACAATTAGGAGACCGTGGCTACTTGGGAGGCTCACTGTGAGGCTTCCTAGGGGAAGCCTGACGATGACCAGCCTCTCGCTGGGGAGAACCTCCCCTTGCGGACTGCTGACTGGCAGGGGGAGCGGTCTGGTGCTGGCTGGCCATAGACTGCTGCTGTTGGAGCCCATGGACCATGGCAGTGAGGGTCTGGACTTGTTGAGTGAGAGCTGCCAGCTGTTCCATAGCCGGGGTAGCCGTATCTGGTGGCAGACAAGGGACGGAAGGATCGACAGCAGGGAGATTAGCCTCTGCTGCCTAGCCGGCAGGGAAAGCCCCACCGGACAACTGATGGAAGCATCTTGAGCACGTGTTACCACCATGGCTCGATGAAGGAAGACAACGGGTAGGAGTTCGCTGCTAGGTATCACAGATGACAAAGCAGGCACCCTCAACGTTCTATCCCCCTTCCTGGCGTGCCAATCTGATGATGCCCGATCACCCCTCTTGAACATCGGGAGGAGAGAGCTACTTAATCCTTGAATCCATGCCTGATCGGATGGCCTGCAAAAAAGTCCCAAGACCGGAGGGATGCTTCGGTGGGGACCCTCTGACGCTCAAATCAGCAACCGAGGTCATAGCTAAGGATGAGCTCAGGTGAGCTCTTCTTTGGCTGAGAAGAGTCCTCAAAAAGAGGGAATCCCTCTCTGGGTATTAGGGTAGTGAGTGTATGAGATTGCGTACCTGGTTCTTGAGTGGACCTACCCTTTTATAGGTGGTTGATACCTGCACGACCACATGAAGTTCCGTGAGAAAGAAGTGTCTGCGGGGTTCATGGGGGTTGTGTGAATCTGGGCCGGTTGGTGGGTCCTGTCCCATCAAAGAAGAAAAAAATGGCAGTTGGTGAGCTACGTTCCATCAGTCAGTGGGGCTAATAGGTAGTTAGGTCTGGTTCCATCGGAAGCGTGGCCAGTGGGTAGTTGGGCCTGGTGGTGTCAGACAGTGCAGGCCAAAAAGATGGTGGCTTGAACTGCCAGGACCGTCCTAGGGCTGACTTAGGAAAGTCGGGACCGCCTTGACTCTTTGAGGGCACCGAGGCCGAGCGGGGCCGATCAGGGATGGTCAAGGCCGACTCGACCGACATGGAGATGCCGGGGGGGCCGACCAGGGATGGTTGTTGCCGACTCGGCCGGCTTGGAGATGCTGGGGCCGAGCAGGGCCGATCAGGATGGTCAAGGCCGACTCGACCGACATGGAGATGCTGGGGTGGGGCCGACCAGGGATGGTTGGTGCCGACTCGGCCGGCTTGGAGATGCTGGGGCCGAGCAAGGCCGATCAGGGATGGTCGGGCCGACTCGATCGGCTTGAAGATGCCAAGACCGAGCGGGGCCGACCAGGGATGGTCGGGGCTGGCTCGGCCAGCTTGGAGATGCCGTGGTCGAGCGGGGCCAACCAGGGATGGTCGGAGCCGACTCGGCCGGCTTAGAGATGCCGGGGCCGAGCGGGGCCAACCAGGGATGGTCGGGGCCGACTTGGCTGACTTGGAGATACCGCGGCCGAGCGGGGCCGACCAGGGATGGTTTGGGCCGACTCGGCCAGCTTGGAGATGCTGGAGCCGAGCGGGGCCGATCAGGGATGGTCGTGGCCGACTCGGCTGACTTGGAGATGCCGGGGCCAAGCAGGGCCGACCAGGGATGGTTGGGCCGACTCAGCTGACTTGGAGATGCCGGGACCTAGCGGGGCCGACCAGGGATGGTCGGGGTCGACTCGGCCGACTTGGAGATGCCGAGGCTGAGCAGGGCCGACCAGGAAAGGTTGGGGCCGACTCGGCCGACTTGGAGGTGCCGGGCTAGAGTGGGGCCGACTTGGGAAAGTCGGGGATGACTCGACCGACTTGGAAGTGCCGAGGCCAAGCTGGGCCGGCTTGGGAAAGTCAGGGCCGACTCGGCCGACCTGGAGGTGCCGGGGCCGAGCGGGGCCAACTTGGGAAAGTCGGGGCCGACTCGGCCGACTTGGAGGTGGCGGGGCCGAGCGGGGCCGACTTAGGAAAGTCGGGGCCGACTTGGCCAACTTTGAGGTGCCGGGGCTGCCTTAAGCTTTTGATTTTGCCATGATTGCCTTCGTGGCTACATCAGCCACATCAATTACCACGATCAAGATCCAAAATTCTGCTGCAGTATTTCAGCAGGGATATCATCTCGCTTTCGCTCTCCACGATTTGAGGCTGGTTGAATGTGTGCTATGCTCCAAGGATAGAAAGAGGACGATACACTTTTCATTTGGTATAAGAGCCTTGGTTTTGATGTATGCATTGTTTCTTGGTTGGATATGGCATCTAGTAGCTTTAAATTCAATTTTAAAAAGTATGATGGCAAGGAAAACTTCACCTTATGGCAGCAAAGGGTGAAGGATTTATTGGTACAACAAGGATTTATAAAGTTTTGGTGAAACAAAGACTGGATAATATAAGTCGTGAGGATGGGGAGGAGTTAGAGGAGATTGTAATTAGCACAATTAGGATATGCTTGGCTGATCAAGTCTTACCAGAGATTTTTATGCAGACTAAGGCAAAGGGGCTTTGGGAATGTTTAGAGAACACATATATGGGTAAAAGCATGACAAACAAGTTGTGGTTAAAGAAACAATTGTATATCTTTTGAATGTCTGAAGGAGGTGATCTTGTGGCCCATATTCAGAAGTTCAATCAAGTATGTTCAGAGGTGATAAGCCTTGATGTAAAGATTGATGAAGAGGACAAGACCCTCATCTTGTTGTATTCAGTCCCTAGCTCCTATGATGGTCTGATCACAACCTTGGTGTATGGGAAGGAGACCCTGAATTATGAAGAGGTTGTGGGTTGCTGAGGTTAAATCAGCAAAAAGAAAAGATCCGCATGAAAAACTCTAGCACAGAGGTACTTGTTATGAATGAGAGGCAAATAAGACCTTGGGAAAAGGTTAGAGGCAAGTCTAAAGGCAGATCAAAGTCTCAGGGCAAGCAGAAAGCATGGAAGTGTTATAAGTCTCTTCAGATTGGTCACCTGAAGAGAAATTGCCCACTTCTAAAGAATAAGAAGGGGAAGGGCTTTTTCAAGGGAGGTTCAGCCAGCAATGGTGATGCAAATTCATCTGAAGATAATGGAGATGATGTACTAGTAGTTTCAGATAGGACCAAGAAGTGTGTTTGTTGTTGGACACTTGACTCAGCCTGTTCTCACCACTATACTTCGCATAGGGAGTGGTTTGCAACTTATGAAGAATCTGATGAAGGGAGTGTATGCCTTGGTGATAATCATCCTTGTAAGGTTGTTGGAGTTGGAAACATAAGGGTGAGGAAGCATGATGGGGTTATAAGGACTTTGACTAATGTTAAACATTTTTCGGAGTTGAAGAAGAATCTGATTTCTTTGGGCTACCTGGAGAAGCATGGGTATGCTTTTGGAAGCCAGCCGGAAGTGGTTGTTTAAGGATAACCAAAGGTGCATTAGTGGTGATGAAAGGGAGAAGGTTGAAAAACAATCTCTATCAGATGGAAGGCTCAGTGGTCATAGATGATGCGAGGTGCTAGCATCGTCACAGAGGAACAGTTGGTCTATAAACTGTGGCACTATCGAATGGGACACATGAGTGACAAAGGGCTTATAGAACTTAGCAAAAAGGTCTGATTTCAGCACTTAAGAAGGAGGACATGACATCTATGAGCCCTTATTTATGGCAAACAACATAGGGTAAAGTTTATCAGCAATACCAAGCAGAGTGAAGGCATACTAGACCTTGTTCACTCGGATGTATGGGACCGGCCCCTGTATCAGCCAAAGGTGGGGCTAGATATTTTTTGATATTTATTCATGACTTCTCCAGAAAGGTATGGGTGTATCTGATAAAGAAAAATTAGAGGTGTTTGCCCGGTTTAAAGCTTGGAGTATTGAAAAGGAGACAGGGAAACCAGTGAAATGCTTAAGATCTGACAATGGAGGAGAGTACACTAGCAATGAATTCAGAAACTACTATGAGGAAAATGGTATCAAACGACATTACATAGTGAGGATGACTCCCTAGTCGAGATGGTATGGTAGAGGATGAACTGTACATTGACAGAGAAGCTAAGCGTTTGAGGCTGCAGGCATCACTGCCCAGGTCTTTTTTGGGGTGATGCAATTATATTCTCTGATTTTCTTGTTAATAGGTCCCCTAATAGAAACTTGATGGATGCATTCTAAAGAAGATCTGGAGTAGGAAGAAGGTGGATTGTTGGGGCGTTTTTGTGAGAATTATTATGCCCCATTTATTGATTTTGATGATTACCAAAAGCCATGAGTATATTAAAAGATGTAATGAGTTTATTTACATGAACAATGAATTTATTTAGAAACAATGAATGAGAATGTTAAAGTATAAACTTTAACCAATTTGAAAGTAACTTCAAGCTCCATGTTTAAGCTTTCAAAAAGAAATTTATACTTATATTTTAATCAATGAGTTTTTGGAAATTTCTTGAATTGATTTCTAATGTCAATTTTATTATATTCAAGTCAAAATAATGATTTAAAATGAATTTGGAACGAATTTCAGTCAATCAGAAAATTCTCTAATTTTTGATACGTTCCGAGCCGACTCTAGGTTTCAGAGTCGACTCCACTCAGAATACAGAAATGACTGTCTGTCTCGAGTCGACCCAGATTCTCGAGTCGACCCCCGATTTGTCGAGCCGACTCCATGACTGTGTGAGTCGACTCCGCTCAGACACCAGAGGTGTATTTTCTGGCATTTCTCGAGTCGACCCCCAACTTTTCATGAGTCGACCCCCGACTGTCAGGAGTCGACACTTTTTTTTGATGATGAGTCGACCCTTTG
>UESW01003929.1:2044463-2156541 GCA_900491605.1 Calamus simplicifolius
GATAATGATTCACCTAAGGATGATGATACTAACACTAATCATAATGATGTAGATCTACCTAGGGATTGGAGATATGCTTATAGTCACCCTAAGGAATTGATTATAGGTGATCCATCTCAAGGAATAAGAACTAGATCATCTATGAGAAATATTAGTAATCATCTTGCATTTGTATCACAAATTGAACCTAAAACTATTGAAGAAGCTGAAAAAGATAATAATTGGATGTTAGCAATGCAAGAAGAATTAAATCAATTCACTAGAAATAATGTATGGACTTTAGTTGAAAGACCTAAAAATCATTCTGTTATAGGATCAAAATGGATATTTAGAAATAAACTAGATGAAATGGCATAGTAATTAGAAACAAAGCTAGATTAGTTGCAAAAGGATATAATCAAGAAGAAGGTATTGATTTTGATGAAACCTTTGCACCAGTAGCTAGATTAGAAGCCATTAGACTATTACTTGCATTTGCATGTCACATGAATTTTAACTTATTTCAAATGGATGTAAAAAGTGCTTTTCTAAATGGATTTATAAATGAAGAAGTATATGTAGAACAACCACCAGGTTTTGAAGATCATGAATTTTCAAATCACGTTTTTAAATTGCACAAAGCATTATATGGTTTGAAACAAGCACCTAGAGCTTGGTATGATAGATTAAGTAAATTCTTAATTGAAAATGATTTTAAAGAGGAAATGTAGATAAAACATTATTTTTGAAAAGAAAAATAAAGATTTATTAGTAGTTCAAATATATGTTGATGATATTATTTTTGGTGCTACTAACAATCTTCTATGTCAAGAATTTGCTAAGTTGATGCAGGGCGAATTTGAAATGAGCATGATGGGAGAACTCAACTTCTTCCTTGGACTCCAAATCAAACAAAGCAAAGAGGGAATCTTTATCAACCAAACAAAGTACACAAGAGAAATTCTAAAGAAGTTTGGTATGGAATCAATCAAACCCCTCGGAACACCAATGAGTCCTTCATGCAAGCTGGACAAAGATGAAGAAGGTAAGAAGGTTGATCAAAAATATTATCGAGGTATAATCGGATCCCTACTTTACTTAACTGCAAGTAGACCAGACATAATGTTTGTTGTTTGCTTATGTGCTAGATTTCAGTCTGAACCTAAAGAATCACATTTAATTGCTGTTAAAAGAATACTAAGATACTTAAGTGGAACTAAAAATGTAGGTTTATGGTATTCTAGAGACTCAACATTAAATCTGATTGCATACACTGATTCTGATTATGCTGGATGTAAGTTAGATAGAAAAAGCACAAGTGGTGCATGCCAATTCTTAGGAAGTAACTTAATCTCATGGTTTAGCAAAAAGCAAAATTCAGTTGCATTATCAACTACTGAAGCTGAATATGTTGCAGCTGGAAGTTGCTGTGCTCAAATCCTATGGATTAAGCGACAACTTGAAGACTATGGTATCACACTTGATAAAACACCTATAAAATGTGATAATACAAGTGCAATCAATCTAACTAAAAATCCAATTCAACATTCTAGAACCAAACACATAGAAATTAGATATCATTTTATAAGAGAACATGTTGCAAATAATGAAATATGTCTTGATTATGTTAATACTGAAGAACAATTAGCTGATATATTTACAAAACCCTTAAGTGAAGAAAGATTCTGTTATCTTAGAGGAGAGTTAGGGATTTGTGATCCATTAGAATGAATTTGAAACCCCTAAGGAAAGTTTATCTAAGATTCTTTCAAATCCTTGATCTTTAAGGAAATCTTATCTAGAATTCATATCTAATTGATCTATTCAAATCCAATGATTATTTTATCAATTTTTATGATCAATTTCCGGACACATTTCAGAAATTTCATGTTTTTGCTCTGAAATGGTCTCGGAGCCGACTCGGTGAGTATCGGAGTCGACTCCAGGTTTCTGCTGAAACTCTTGAGTCGACCCCTTCTCGGCGCGAGTCGACTCCACTTCGGGATAGTTTTCTGTGACTGTCCGGAGTCGACCCCTCGCTTTGCGGGAGCCGACTCGAAGTGGTCCCAGGTCGATTTATCTAGGGCAGAGTCGACTCGCCGTTCATTTTTATCGTCTCGAATCATCAAAATACTCTCTCCAAAATACTTCCAGACCTTCCAAATTCCCAAGAATCCCTGATTAACCCTTCCAATAGATCAATGGCCCTAAAACTCGAGGATCTAACCTTGGTGCGGCCGGAGTAAAGAGGAAGAGAGCGGTGAGGAAGACCGTGAGGCGTCCTGTTCGTGAGCCTTCACCAAGCACGGATTCAACCTCATCCTCCTCGACCCCTAATGCTTCTCCATCTACGGCTCCATCACAGGTAGATAGACTTGCTGATAGAATTATAACTACCGGGAGGAAAGTAGATTTTGAATTGTTTGAGGCTGAGGGATTTCTTTTGGGAAGACAGTTGATTGAGATGGGTTGAAAAAAGATTTGCTCCTTAGATTGTCCTACATATCCCGCCCTTGTCAAGGAATTTTATAAGAATCTATCTAGAGGAGATAATGGTCTTATAAGCATTGTGAGAGGAAATAGAATTTCAGTGACTGTAGAGCTGCTTTCAAGATTGTTGGATCTACCTATGTCGGGTACATCTACATTTTCTTCTGAGGACAGATGCCCAGCTCTTTCTAGACTACTTAACCGGGAGGTTGTCGGTTTTGAGAAAGTTTTTGCTAATCAGTTATCCTTAGAACTGAGATTGCTCCACAACATCTGCAGTAGAATCCTATTCCAAAGATTGGGAGGTTTGATTATGTGTCAGAAAGAGATATTTTGTAATGGATGCAATTGTGACGGGTAAACCCATTAACCTTCTAGTATGATTTTATGGTATATTGCCGACTGTGGAGGTAAGAGAAAATCAAGTTTGCCCTATGGCATGATCCTCACTAAAATTTTCCAGAGCCAAGGGATTGTCATTTCAGATAGTGAGCCTATGAGGAACTTGAGACACACAGATTTTTACAGTTTGGCCACTATACATAGGATGGGTTTTGTTAAGAAGAACGGAAGATGGGAAAGGAAAGGTTTGATGGAAGAAAGAGCAGCGGATGCTGAGGCACCGGGACCATCAGTTAGACATTCTTCGCCTGCACCTCCGAGCTCTCCTATTTCTGCTCCTGCTCCTACCCCTGCTCCGTTGTTTGATCAAGCATCATCTTCATCGGTTGGCTTCACAGAACTTCAGTTAAGGCAGCTTAAAGGCCTTCTTGATGATCAATCAGAAAAATTAAAATCAGAGTTTGAAAACAAGTTTATGAATCTCAAGGAAACTCTCTACTCTTTGGATGACCGAATCACCAAGATAGAATCAACCCTTAGTAATTCATCAGAGTCTTTGAGTGGAGATCTAAAGAACATATTTGAAGAACTTAAAGATGTATGTGGAGATGGCGAAACATATGCAAAATGCAATGCCGAACTCCAAGATAAAATTTTGACTGCTTGCACCTTTGTTGATGAAAGACTGAAGGACTATGTGAAGATACAAACAGATGGAATGAAAAATATAATTGATCATTTGACTAGATTGTTAGGACTCACTTTTGATGTATTAGATACTCAGTCCTTGCAATGTATTGAAGTTCATCTTATGTTTTACATTTTGACACTTTGATGTAAAGAATTGTCTATTTTGAATACTCAATGTATTTCTTCCTATTATCAATGAATGAATGATTTTGTTAAATCATATCGTGAATGAATGAATGAATGAATGATTATGTTTATTGCTTCTCTACCTTTTTGTTGATAACAAAAAAGGGGGAGAGTTTTATAGTTTTATAACTGTATATGCATATGAGAGAATCTAATTAATCAATGAGATAAATAATTGAATGAATGGGATATTTATTTAAGTTTCATAGGGGGAGCTACCTCATTCAGGGGGAGCCTAAGCTATCTATGAAAATAAAATAAATTCTCTAATCAATTATGCATAAACTCATTGTTTTTGTCATCATCAAAAAGGGGGAGATTGTTGGGGAGTTTGTTGAGAAATTATATGCCCCAATCTTATTGATTTTGATGATTACCAAAAGTCATGAGTATATTAAAAGATGTAATGAGTTTATTTACATGAGCAATGAATTTATTTAGAACAATGTATGAGAATGTTAAAGTATAACTTTAATCAATTTGAAAGTAACTTCAAGCTCCTTGTTTAAGCTTTCAAAAAGAAATTTTATACTTCATATGATAATCAATGAGTTTTTGAAACATTTCTTGAATTGATTCCTAATGTCAATTTTATTATATTCAAGTCAAAATAATGATTTAAAATGAATCTGGAACGAATTTCAAGTCAATCAGAAAATTCTCTGATTTTTGATACGTTCCGGAGCCGACTCTAGAGTTTCAGAGTCGACTCCACTCAGAATACAGAAATGACTGTCTGTCTCGAGTCGACCCATGTGATTTCTCGAGTCGACCCCCGATTCTGTCGAGCCGACTCCATGACTATGTGAGTCGACTCCGCTCAGACACCAGAGGTATGTTTCTCTGAGCATTTCTCGAGTCGACCCCCAACTTTTTATGAGTCGACCCCCGACTGTCAGGAGTCGACACTTTATTTTTGAGAGTCGACCCTTTGACTTTCTGAGAATTTCTATTTTTGGTATCTCGACTTCAAGCCGACTTGCGGAAAGCAGGAGTCGACTCCAGCAAATCTTGGCGAAATTTTTTCGAATGCCAACTCAGCGTCAACGGTAAGATTTTTAATTAACGGCTATTTTTCTTTGTTTCTAATGGCTATATTTTTGCAGAATCTATAAATAGAGAAGCCGTTTTCAAATCAAATATATACAAATAGAGAGATATTCACTTCAAGAGAAAAGAAGAGAAAAATCGGAAAAACAGAGCTTCAGTTGAAAAAATCCGAGATTCAAATTAGAGTGAAAGAAAAAGAGTGAAATCAAAGGAAGCTCCTTCTGTGCTCAAGCTCAACAATCCAAGGAAGCTTCAGAAGAAAATCCAAGAGCTATTCAAGAGCATCTCAAGTGATTTTCAACACTCAAAGAAAAGAGAAAAAGCTCAAATCAACTCCAACGTACATTCCGTGAAGAATCTGAGCTGAGGCCCGATTCTACACTTCAAAAGAGTTGAGGAAAAGAAGAAAAGAAGAAAAGCTCAAAAGCCAACCATCTGCAAATCAGGCTTTTCTAAACTTTATTCTTATATTTGTTTATCTGCTCATTGAGGAGCTTTGTAACTGAAAAACAATATTTCTATTCTTTGTGCCTAGTTCAATCTAGGGGATTGAACTAGTGGAGGTAGTCTTACCTCGGTACAAGCTTGGTAAAGCTTGTGTTAGGGTTTTTGTGCTGGTGAGCCCTTGAAAACCAGCTGGGTTCGTTGTGTTCCCGGGAAAACAACAAGTTTGAGTTGTGAGCTTGTAAAACAACTCTACTGTAATCAAGGAAGATTATAGTGTGGACCCAAGTGAATCTTGGGAGTGGACGTAGGTGTTGGATACACCGAACCACTATAAAATCTTTGTGTTTGCCGTGCTTTCATTGACTCTTTCTCTATCTCTGTTTTACTCACTGCACTTTGTATTTACATTGCTATTGCCTTCATTCATCTTAAGCAAACGATTTTAAAAGACTAATTTTTTAAGAACCCAATTCACCCCCCCCCCCCCCCCCCCCTCTTGGGTTGTCATCTGGGCCAACATCGTGGATTGAAATTCTAAAGAGTTAGAATAGAAAATCCTGGTGATTCTGGTGTTAGCAAAAGTTTGGTGGATCTTGGAGGAAGAATTCAAGTGGAAGGATTCAAGATCAGCAAAGTCGTTTTTCCGCGAGCTAGCACTCCTGGGAATCCGATCATTCGGGGCTTCGCGTGGATGATACTAGAGGCCGGACGATTGAATGGCTGCAGAGCACAAAGGATTTACCTACTATTCTTAAGGTAAGTGATTTGATCCCTAGATCTTAAGGCAGGCTTCAAGACGAGTAGTATGACTTCTCATCTTGAAGATCAAGATATGATCTTGATGTTTTTATTTATATGCATAATTTAGATCAACGATCCTATAGTATAAGGCAAAGATATGATCTTGATGCATGTTAGATATATTAATATCTAATCTTTAAGTTTCTGCATTGATAATTGTTATCAAATTTTAAAATATGTATGCCTCGAAGATTGTTTCTCCCTACATTATGCCCTATACACAGCCGAATAGACTCTAAACCGAGTTTTGTCTAAGTCGATCAGTTCCACTCCCTATGAGATATGGTGTGGAAAGAAACCAACCCTTAGTCATCTAAAGATTTGGGGTTGCTACGCTTATGCAAAGCGTAATGAGTCAGACAAGCTAGGAGCTAGATCCGACAAGTGTAATTTTGTGGGGTATTCTAAAGAAATAAAAGGATACTACTTCTATCACCCACTCGAGCAAAAGGTGTTTGTCTCAAGGCATGCCATATTTCTAGAGAATGAGATTTTTCTAAGAAATGGTAGTGGCAAAAATATTGAGATTAGTGAAACTCAAGAACCACAAATTGACACAGACCGATTAGATGACATGAAGCAAATGTCAAATGTAGTGGGAGTTAAGAAAGAGACTCAACTCACATTCAGGCAATATTTACGTGAACCTCTATTAGAAATGATGGAGCCACAGGAAGCTCCAAGTACACATCAGCTACGTAAGTCTAGTAGAACACATCATATTCCTGAGAGATATGGATTTCTTATAGAAGATGATGAGCCTACTAACTACGATAAAGCAATTTGTGACATTGACTCCAAGAGATGGCTTGAAGCCATGAAGTCTGAAATGGACTCCATGTACGACAACCAAGTATGGACTTTGGTTGATCCACCTGAAGGGATAAAATCCATTGGGTGTAAATGGGTCTTCAAGAAGAAGACAGACATGGATGGTAATGTGATTACCTATAAGGCAAGGCTAGTCGCAAAAGATTACAAGCAAAGGCAAGGTGTTGACTTTGATGAAACATTTTCTTTCATAGCCATGCTTAAGTCCATAATGATTTTGCTTGCGATTGTAGCCTATTACGATTATGAGATATGGCAAATGGATGTCAAGACTGCCTTCCTAAATGGTGATTTAGTGGAGGATGTGTATATGACACAACCTGAGGGTTTTGAGTCCATTGATTTTAAAAAGGTATGCAAGCTGCAAAGGTCCATTTATGGACTTAAGCAAGCCTCTAGAAGTTGGAACATCTGTTTTGATGAAACAATCAAAAAGTTTGATTTTATCAAAAATGAGGATGATCCATGTGTGTACAAGAAGGTTAGTGGGAGTGTTATTATTTTCCTGATATTATATGTAGATGACATATTATTGACAGGAAACAATGTATCCTTGCTGCAAGAAGTGAAGGAATGATTGTCCAGCAAATTCTTCATGAAAGATTTGGGAGAAGCAGCCTACATACTGGGTATTAAGATCTATAGAGATAGATTTAGAAGGTTGCTTGGATTGTTCCAATCAACGTACATAGATAAAGTGCTAAAACAGTTTAGCATGAAGGAATCCAAGAAGGGACTCCTACCGGTATCACATGGAATATATCTCTCCAAGGACATGAGTCCTAAGACCCAAATGGAGAGAGAGCACATGAATAGGATTCCATATGCCGCAGCAATCGGATCCATCATGTATGCGATGCTATGTACGAGACCTGATGTTTCTTATGCATTGAGTATCACTAGTAGATACCAGGAAAACCCTGGAGAGAAACATTGGATGGTCGTCAAGAATATCCTTAAGTACTTACGAAGGACTAAGGATATGTTCTTGGTTTATGGAGGACCCGAACTCATAGTTCAGGGTTATACGGATTCTAGTTTTTAGTCTGATAAAGATGATTATAAATCTCAATCAGGTTATGTCTTTACACTCAATGGCAGTGCAGTCAGCTGAAAAAGTTCCAAGCAGGAGACGACTGCCGACTCTACGACCGAAGCTGAGAACATCGCAACATCAGATGCAGCCAAAGAAGCGGTTTGGATCAAAAAGTTCATCATTGAACTTGGTGTGGTTCCAAGCATTGATGATCCAGTACACTTATATTGTGACAACAATGGAGCTATTGTGCAAGCTAAGGAGTCAAGGTCTTATCAGAGGTCCAAACATGTACTCAGGAGATACCATGTAATTAGAGAGATTATTGATAGAAATGATGTAAAAATAGAATGAGTCCCCACTGAGGATAATGTAGCTGATCCACTCACTAAAGCCCTGCCGCAGCAGAAGCATGATAATCATGTTAAGTCACTCGGTATCAAATACATGGATGAATGGCTCTAGTGCAAGTGGGAGATTGTTAGTGTATGCCCTAGATCCAATTGGATTGAATGCTGTATACATTCTATGAATACAAATCAAATAAAATGGTTTCTTTATCTATTCAGATGTCTTTTATTTGATATATTTGTCTATGAGATAAAGTCTAAAAGAATGTGAACCGTGCATATGGAATTTATAATAGAGATTACAAATTGTAAGATTCAAATTGCATGTTATGGTTCGATTCTTTAAACTTCCCTAGTCGATGTGTAGATGGGACTGGACACCATCGAACACCGTGAGACTAGCACACATTGCATATCCTCACCCTTGGGGTGAGCAGCTGATTTCACAAGCTGAAGTATGTAGATACTTGGATAGGTGTGTGGATGCTCGTTATTGTAACGATGCATTGGATGACCCGTACAGAGATCCCATATGGATATTCTATATAGTGTCGATGGTTGATCTCTAATGACGGTAGTGTGAGTGATCCTTTGACTTGATATCTTCATTGCATCTCATGTGTGGAATGTCATGCTTTGACGGCATCCAAACGTCGCTCTAGCCATGGGTGGCAAATATGGTGTCGGTTGGGTATGACATGAAGCACATGAAGATGGTGTTGATCAAGACAGGATTTGTCTCCCTTGATAGAAAGGGTTATATCCCATGGCCACTTGATGGATTAAATTGATTGATAAATCCTTACAAGGTTGAGTTGGAATTTGAAATGGTTTCGAAGTTCTAATTCATATAGTCAATTTTTCCTGAGATCAAGTAAACAAAGATCAATTACAGAGTTGACACATTCCATACCACTGATTGATCTTGGATATGTGATGAAAGGATTTGATCATACGGTAATCGTTCATGGACAGGTGTTGATGGTCACGTCAACAAAACCTTTAGCAGTTAGATGGTCATGATGCTTTGCTAGAGGCCTCTCATAATCTATAATCATGTTGTTGAATTAGACAAAGAGTTGTCCAATCATTCCTAGGGTCTATGATTAGGACATGATTATTGCTAACATGTTAAAGGACCTAATGGGTCACACGCATTAAGGAGAATATTGGATGAATTAAAATGAGAATTAAATTAGATTTAATTCAGATAAGATAATCAATTAAATAATTGGGTGAGACCCAAATTTAAAGAAGATATAATTATAATGGATATGATCCATTATAATAGAAGGAATGTTAAGGAGAAATTATTTGTACATATGATGAACAAATAATTGGATACCGATATGTGACTTGAACCATGTGATGGATGGCTCTGATAATTCAGGTATGGATGTCCAATTTTAGCCATGTGAAGATAAAATCATGCCCATGGGATGAGGCATGATGAATCTCTACGGTTCGATGATGAACACGTACAAATTAGGGTATATAGTTATGGGATAACTGAAGGGAAAACTTGCTTTTCATATGCACAGGATCTCAAGTGGAAAGCATGTAATTCAATTTTAATATTCACATTGAATATAAATTAAAGCATATTAGCAAATCTGAAATTTAAGAGTATGTAAAAATAAGTTTAAAACAATACCTCTCAATGCGGAAGCTGTAGATGACGAACGTAGCAGATCCAATCTGTAGGAAGAAGTTCATACTCGTGCCTTGCAAGAGCCGCACGTGCCGCTCCTCTATATCACACGCACGCTAGGAAACCTTGAGATAGGGGATATAGAATCAGAAGGGATGGAGAACTCTTCTCCAAGAGAGGAGTCCCTCTCTGTTTGGACATCTCTGATTTTTGGACTCTTCTTTCTCTGCTACTCTCTCTCGAAGTTGAGAAAAGTTTTTTAAATAAACTCATCATAAAACAACCCAAAACAACCTTTAGAATTTGTTTTACGATATGATAATATCCAATCTTCGAAAGCGGATGGGTTACGGGCGTTCACGCGTTGTCAACGCGTAAAAAAAAATTTATAAAACAAATTGACGGATTCATATCATCTCAATAGCAAGATCGTAATTTAAACAAAGTTTCAAATTCATATTATCGGAATGGCAAAATCATAATTTAAACAAAGTTTCAAATTAATGGTAAAATTATAATTTAAATGAAGTTTCAAATTCACGCCATCTTAATGGCAAAATCGTAATTTAAATAAAATGGTAGAATCGTAATTTACATAAAATGATAGAATCGTAAATTTTTTGAAGTTTTAAAATCTCGGCTGCCCCCCAACTATAATAAAAAAATATTTATAATATTTATAAATACGGAAATAATCAGATTAAATCCGTTTGAAGTCCAAATTGAAATCCGAAAGAACTCATGCGAAGATCTTGAACCATACTTCGCATTGGACTTATTTAATTTCTAATTTAAAATAATTTATGATTTCAAAATTCATAAATAAATGATTAGAGGCAATATTGGATATCTGATTCAAACCACTTTGAAACCATATCTAAACCACTCTATCGTCAAACCAACCATTGGTCTATGGTTCAAGTCCTATCCCACAATGGGTCTGAATAAATCCCAAAAATTCACTTAAGTTACAAACTAACTCAAGTTCATCCCCAGAATAAGTACTACCGCTAATGCCCAGTGCTAGCTAGACATTGCTAGTACAAACTCGGTATTACCCATATGACCAAGTCCCACTTAGATCATGGATAAAGCCTATCTCTAGGTCACCTGACTATGTGCGTGACTCCATAGGTTCGAATCTAAGTCGGTAGCATAGGAACACTTCCTAACCAATCGATGTGACCATCTAGCAATGGTACCCGACATCCGAATAGACCGAATATATGCAAAGCAATATTCAGGAACCTAGGCTATGGTTATCGTATAATTCATCCCCTTGTCCTAGTACTCAGGGTGAATACGGAGTTAACTGCCAACTCCGAGTAAATCACCCAAGTATGTTTCAATGCAATGAATCTTGTGACACCTCACAAAGATTACCTTGGCCAAGGTTTTGCTAAATTGAAACATAGTTTGAGCACTCTCTCTAACACTTAGAGTGGATAATCCCATCTTGACTCATCACTGACCCAATAAGTACTTGACTGCACCCAGCAACCTTCCGTCATCGGATTAGAAATCCGGATGGTCCAGTGCCTAAGTATAGTGAGTTGCTTATCAAGTCAACATGATAGTCTCATGTCAAAGGGACACTTATACCCATTGCCTTTCTGTGAGTTGCTCCAGGCAGTTGAGTACTCAGCAGAGGTGAGTCACTGTTCAGTGAATGTACTCCTACACTCACCCGCATGCCATACCAGTGTTATACACTCCTTGGTTTAAGAGAACAAACCAACCCATATGGCACACAATGACCTACACTTGATTATGTCATCGTCCTAGGTAACAACGTATCATTTGGCCGCGAACAGATTTAAGAATTACTCAACAATTCCTCCATTGTCGAATATATGTAACTCTAAGGACTACAACATATTGGAATTCTACTGGAAGATGTAAACTATATGCTGTACTGCCAAAATAGACTTTTATTTATTGAATAAATCGTGTACATTCACATCAACTCATAACCGTCTACAAGCTAGACGATTGGCTGTAGGACACATTTCCTAACAACTCCCACTTGAACTATAGCCAATCGGAACAGTATCTAATACCCATCTTCCACTTGTGTTCATTGAACTCCTTGATTCCGAGTGCTTTAGTCATTGGGTCAGCTAGGTTATCCTTTCTGTCGATCTTCTGAAGGTAGAT
The DNA here is from genome assembly GCA_900491605.1 of Calamus simplicifolius. Classification (NCBI taxonomy): domain Eukaryota; kingdom Viridiplantae; phylum Streptophyta; class Magnoliopsida; order Arecales; family Arecaceae; genus Calamus; species Calamus simplicifolius. Next base: position 2,056,474 of record UESW01003929.1, read on the forward strand.
GTCACCTCATTCCACGATCTCTCGTACAAGGTGGTAGCGGCGCAACACATGCTTAGTTCGTTGATGTGACTTTGGCTCCTTGGCTTGGGCAATTGCTCCCGTGCTATCACAGTATACTAGGACGGGACTCTCCAGGGCAGGTACCACTCCCAGCTCACCCAAGAACTTTCGTAGCCATACAGCTTCCTTTATTGCATATGATGCTGCAATGTATTCAGCCTTGCATATTGAATCCGCTACTGTGTTCTGCTTGGAACTTTTCCAGCAGATCGCTCCTCCATTGAGGGTAAAGATAAATATAGATATGCTTTTGTTGTCATCTCTATCTGACTAAAAACTGGAGTCAGTGTACCCCCCTAGTTTTAAGTCAGGTTCTCCATAAATGAGTCATTGGTCCTTAGTATTTCTCAAATACTTAAGGATGGTTTTTACCACCTTCCAATGTGCTTCACCTGGGTTAGACTGGTACCTACTCACTATCCCTAGTGAGTGTGCCACGTCTGGTCTTGTACATGTCATAGCATACATGATAAAACCCACTGCCAAGGCATACAGAATTCTACTCATGTACTCTCTCTCCTTAGGAGTTATCGCACAATCCTTCTTGGAGAGAGTAATTCCATGGCCTATCGAAAGATAGCCCCTTTTTGAATTATCCATGCTGAACCTCTTCAGCACAGTCTCAATACATGGACTGGGACAATCCCAGCAGCTTCTTAGATCTATCCCTATAGATCTTTATCCCTAGGATGTAAGAAGCTTCTCCCTAGTCTTTCATGGAGAACTGAGACAGCAACCAAACCTTTATTCCTTGTAGTGCAGGGATGTCATTCCTAATCAAGAGAATATCATCCATATACAATACAAGAAATATAACTATGGAACCATTTGCCCACTTATACACGCAGGGTTCTTATCCATTCTTAATGAAGCCATAAGTCTTGATACATTTATCAAAATGTTTATTCCAACTCCGAGAAGCTTGCTTGAGTCCATAGATGGACTTATGAAGCCTGCATACTTTTGACTTGTCTGTGGATGTGAACCCTTCAGACTGTATCATATACACCTCCTCTTCGAGCTCTCCATTTAGAAAAGCCGTTCGAACATCCATTTGCCAGATCTCATAGTCAAAATGTGCAGCTAGAGCAAGCATGATCCGAATGGACTTGAGCATTGCTACAGGGAAAAAGTTTTGTCATAGTCAATACCATAACGCTGACGATACCCCTTAGCAACCAACGGGCTTTATAGGTCTCCACCTTTCCATCTGCACCTCATTTCCTCTTAAAATCCATTTACACCCTATGGGTTTTACCCCTTCAGGTGGATCAACTAGTGTCCATACACTATTAATCTCCATGGATTCCATTTTGGACTTCATGGCCTCTAGCCATTTCTCAGAGTCAGATATCTGCAGCGCATCCATATAGGTGATTGGGTCCTCATCGTTCTCATCGAGTTTGATGGGATCCCCGTCACGGACAAGAAACGAAGTATCTGTCCGCTGACATGGTACTCTACCAGATCTCCTTAATGGTACCTCAACGGGCTCCGGGTTTGAACCAATCAAAGCCGGTTCCATAGCAGTTTCTAGTGTAAAGGTACTTCTCCTTGTTGAACTTCATTAAGTTCAACATTAGCCTTAGCACTTCCAGTAAGATACTCTTTTCTAAAAAGGTGGCTCTCATACTGATGAACAACTTTTGCTCTTCAGTGTGGTAGAAGTAGTATCCTTTAGACTCCTAAGGATATCCAACAAAGAGGCATTTGTCAGACCTTGGTCCTAGCTTGTCTGTCAACAATCTCTTGACATAAGGTGGACACCCCCAGACCCTAAGGTGTGTGAGCATCGGCTTACGCCCCGTCCATATCTCATATGGAGTTTTAGCAACAGATTTACTAGGGACCCTGTTAAGAATGTAACAGGCCGACTTAAGTGCGTAGTCCCAAAAGGAGATAGGCAAACTAGCAAAGCCCATCATGGACCGAACCATATCTAGTAGGGTTCGATTCCTCCTTTCAGACACACCATTTAACTGGGGTGTCCCTGGAGGTGTCCATTGAGAGAGAATCCTATTCTCCTTTAGATATGTCAAAAACTCATTAGAAAGATATTCACCTCCTCGATCTGATCGAAGAATTTTAATATTCTTTCTAGTTTGTTTTTCTACCTCACTACGATATTGTTTAAACATTTCAAACGATTCAGATTTATGTCTCATTAGGAAGACATAACCGAACCTGGAGTGGTCGTCTGTAAATGTAATGAAATAGCTAAACCCTCTCATAGAGGCAGTATTCATAGGTCCACAAACATCCGTATGTATGAGGCCTAGAATCTCTTTGGCTCTTTCACCTTTTCCAGTAAAAGGTGACTTGGTCATTTTCCCAAGAAGATAGGATTCACAAGTTTTAATTGATTCACAATCAATGTCATTGAGGATGCCCTCTCTGACTAACCTGCTTATCCTGTTCTTGTTTATATGACCTAGCCTACAGTGCCAAAGGTATGAGTCATCGACATCATCTATTTTGGGGCGTTTGTTTGGAGTGCATAATACATTAACAGGCTGTGATAGAAGGTAAATTCCATTGCTCAATTGTCCACACATCACAGATACATCATTCACAATGATATTTAAAATATCTTTCTTTATTGAAAAATCATATCCTTCAATAGCCAATTGGCGTACAGAAATGACATTTAATAAAAATACAGGATAATAGTGACATTCACTAAGAAATATTTTATTAAATTCAAAATAAAGCTCCACGACTCCCAACGCCAGTACTGGAACTCGGCTTCCATCACCCAAGTTTAGGAATCTTTCACCTTCTTTGAATCTTCTACTAATTTGAAGCCCTGCAAAGAATTGCAAATATGAATTGGACTCCCGGTATCTAATACCCAATTAGTAGTATTACAGATAGAAAAATACAATGTGTTATCATATAAATACCTTGTCCAGCAACTCCTTGCTGGTTTTTCTTCTTAGGCCTGTTTGGATCCAGGGTTGCTATGTATGGGGACAGTTCATTTTCCAGTGACCCAGCTTCTTGCAGTAGAAGCACTCTGCCTGACTTTTGTCAGCCCTCTTCTTCTTGGTCTAACTAGGCCCAGCATGTTGCACCTTCTTTCTTTTATTTTTTTATTCATCCCTTTCTTAAGGTGATGACAACCTGCCCCGAACCTCCCACCAAGTTCACTGACTTCTTTTGAAGCTGGTGATCTTTCTCAAAAGTCTGCAATAGACCCAGCAAACCATGATAGTTTACTGTAGGCTTCGTCATTCTATAATGACTGAGAAAGTCCAGGTAGGAGCTAGGTAGGGAGTTCAGTATGGCATCCTTCCCAAGTTGCTCATGCAAAGGAAATCCAAGTTTGCCCAGACATTCTATCATCTCGATCATGTATAGTACATGATCGATGACAGAAGTCCCATCACGCATACGTGCGTTGAAGATGGCACTAGACATTTTGTACCTTTCAACATTGTCTGGCGTCCCAAAGATTCCTTCAACATTTGGAGTATTTGTTCCGGTTGGGCCTCCTCAAATTTCCTACTGAACTCATCATTCATAGAAGCCAGCATTATAGTGCACTGTGGTGCGATCATTGGTCCACTTCAATAAGTATCCCTGACCACACCCCGCACATTAGGGGCTGGCTACTCAGTGCAGGATCCATTATCACATAAAGGATCCTCTCATGCTCTAGGACTATCCTAAGCCTTCGATACCAGCTATCAAAGTTTGGACCTATCAGTTTATCACTGTCCAACAGTGACTGGAGTGACAGAGTTGTAGACATTTCTAAAAGGAAAACCAAAAACTTATTAGTGTACATGATTTATTTAAACCTATAGACTTGGACTTATAGTCTAAGGCCCTCCCATTATTTTATTCAGGTTGGTAGCCCCTACCTCCAACCCGAGAAATTACTCCTAATTTCTTAGTAGGTACTAGAACCCAGTAGACTACATATGAGCCTGACTTTGGCTGGCCCACCCACATGTATCTAAAGGTAGGTTCATAACCAATTGGTTTCCCAAACAATTTCTAGTAATTTATTTTGCCCCAGGTTGCACGTCAATCGGCCTTTGGGCCTCATATTGGGTGTCCTGGTTAGGTCCAACCATTAACATGACATGTTCAAGCTTCTAACCAAGGAATTGGTCAAGCCCGACTTTGGCCGACCCACCTGACCATCGTTGAAAAAGTTGTATTGAACCATCATAATATGAATGATAATTCCAAAAACCAGATGAGTACCAGGCCTTTGGGCCTCCAATAATTATCTTAGCCATTGGACTCATTATCACTCTCTTAATGGGAGGCTATGACCTAATTATCCCCATAATTTAGTCACTTTAGGGACCTAATAATTTTAGAGGGTTTGATTAATTTGTGACACATGAATGACATGGACCAATTTAAGTATTCTCCCACTAAACCATTTAGTTGTGTTCATTAATTTGGTCCATGGGCACCTAAATCAGTCAAACTAATTATCCTTAGGAAGCATGGGTTAGCTCAAGTCAATAGGCTAGTCTAATCAAGTGCTGGGACCACTTAGCCAGGCCGGCTTGATCAAAAGGCCTAGTTGCGCCATTAACCATCTTGCCTAGACACCAGCTGATAATCAACTAGCTAGGTGAGAGGTAGCCGCGACCTTGATCAGAACCTTTCTAGACACTAAGTGGTTGACCAAACCCAATTAAATTTGCCTAAAGACTTGGGTGTCCACTAAGCCCCAAATCAAGTCCATTTAGATGTATGGACTGATCAATCTAATCTAATTAGATGGATCTAAAGAAAAGACCTAACTCAACATTTGATTAGATTCAATTTTCTAATTTAGTCCAATTCATCTAACCTTAGGTCTAACCCAATTAGAGAACCTGATTCATGCTAACCCAATTAGCCCATGATTTATGATCATGTCTTAAGGTCTTTAATTCATAATTCTAGATCTTAAGTTAACCCCTTTTCAAATTTGAACCAATTTCAATTTTGAGTTCTGATTTTGAAACATTTTCAAAATTTTCCCGTAAAACATTTTTACTTTCTTTCCTTTTTCTATGATCTAACTTTTACGTAAAACAATTTTACTGTCATTAATAATTAAGATTTCATCAATTAAGATGTCTTAATGTTAATCTTATTAACATATCATCTTTAATTAATTTGGATCTAATCAAAGTTATCACAGAAATAAATTAATTCAATTAAAACATATTTTAATCTTTCTTTCTTCTGTTCTGTACATCCGTTCATGGGTTCTTTCATAGTGGCACCCCTACACATCATAAAAATCTTTTGTTGACCCAATTATTAATTTTGATGATAACAAAACTATTTGAGTATAACTCATGAAATTACTAATGATTTTGAATAAATGTTTCAGTTTATAACTTGTTTTAAATGATCAAAATCTCGAGAGAAATCAAGTTCGGAGCTCAATTCTAATGTCGAGGTAAGATTGCAGACATTAGAGTCAACACCTAGAATCACAGAGTCGACTTCGAAAACGGCACGGACTAGAGTCGACACCTGGAACCTGTAGAGTCGACTCCAACAGAAAAATAGAAAGATAGTTTTTCGGGTCTCAAATTAGAGTCGACTCCAGAAAAGTTAAAGTCGACTCCAGAAGCAAAATGTATCGACTCCAGAAAAGTTAGAGCAGACTCCAAATCGGACTGTTTGGGGATTTCAAGTTAGAGTCGACCCTAGGAAAGTCAGAGCCGACTCCAGATTGTCAGAATTGACTTTCAGATGTATCAGAATGTCTCTAAACCTACTTTTTACTTTAAATCTCAATGGCTATTACCTTATTTGTTCCTAACTTTTCTTCCACTTTGATTCTAACGGATAGTTTTCATCTATTCTTAGTATTAGAAGGATCTATAAAAGGATGATGAATATGACCGTTTAAAGAGAGAAAAACAAGAAAAATAGAGAAGAAAAGAAGAGAAAATCTGAGAGAAAATCAGAGGGAAAAATCAAAGAAATATCGTATTAATTCCCTGAAAGAAAAGAGAGAATTCTAAATCTTCACACTTTCATTTTGAGGAGATTTCCAAGTTTGAAGAAGCAAACGAGCAAGCCCTAGTTCCTGTTCTTCCGAGCTTCAAGAGAATACTCAAGGAAGATCCATTCAAAAGCAAGAAAGACGAGAAGAATCAAGCCATAGAAATCTGCAAATCAGGCTTTTATTTCTATCTCTTTGTTTGATTAGTTAACTTGTCTTATTGCTCATTTAAGGAGTAGTTATTGTATCAAACATTCTTATTCTTCTTGTGAACTGAGTCATCAGGTGATTGAATCAGTTGAGGCAGTTTGCCTTGTGCAAGCAGTTGCTTGTGTGTAAGGTTTTGTGCTGGTGAACCTTGGAAACTAGCTGGGTTCGTTGTGCACCCAGGAAAACAATAAGTTTGAGTTGTGATCTTGTAAAATAACTCTGCTGTAATCAAGGTTGATTATAGTGTGGACCCAAGAGGTACTTGGGAGTGGACGTAGGTGTAGGTACACCGAACCACTATAAAATTTCAGTGTTTGTCGTGCTTGTCTCTTGTCTCTTCTTCTTCATCTTCTCCTTGCATATTCTGTCTTAACTATTGCATATCTGTGATTTATTTTAAGTTGGGGGTTTTACTTCAAAAGTGTTTAAAATTTTTAAAAGACCCAATTCACCCCCCCCCCGTCTTGGGTTGCTATCTGGGACAACAATTGGTATCAGAGCTAGTGCTCATTCTTCCTTGATCTAACAATCAAGAGTTAAAGATCCAAATGGCAGCTCAAGTTGGCTCAACCTTTTCTGAAAGACAATCTACAAATCGTCCTCCTTTATTTAATGGTTCTAATTATTCTTATTGGAAAGCTAGAATGAAAATCTTCATTCAAGCACTTGACTATGATCTATGGAGTATTATAGTCAATGGACCTCACACACCCACTACAAGACTTAATGGCATGGAAATTCCTAAACCGGAATGGAATGGGATGAACATGATAAGAAATTGGCACAACTAAATGCCAAGGCTATGAATGTTTTGTACTGTTCTTTAGATGCAAATGAATTTAATCATATATCTGTTTGCATGTCTGCTAAAGAAATTTGGATAAATTAGAGGTTACCCATGAGGGAACCAATCAGGTAAAGGAATCCAAGATTAACATGCTTGTTCATAAATATGAATTGTTCAAAATGGATGCATGTGAATCTATTTCTGATATGTTTACAAGATTTACGGACATTGTTAATGGTTTAAAATCTTGGTAAATCTTATGATAACTCTGATCTTGTGAGAAAGGTGTTATGTTCTTTGCCTAGGACATGGGAAGCTAAAGTCACTGCAATACAAGAGGCAAAAGATCAGAGCACTTTACCTCTAGAAGCACTTTTGGGATCCTTGATGACTCATGAGCTTCAAGTCAAGCAACATGTTAATGAGGATGAGTCAAAGAAGAAAAGGACTATGGCTCTCAAAATTTCAGAATGTAAGGAAGAATCTGATGAATCTGAAGATGACAGTGATGATGAGGACATGGCACTCATCACAAGGAAATTCAAGAGATTCATGAAGAAGAAATTTAAAAAGAAAAAGCCCTTTGTTAGGAAAGATGAGGACAAAGGAAAGAAAAGAAATAATTTGCTTTGAATGCAAGAAACCAGGACATTTCAAATCTGAATGTCCATAACTCAAAAAGGCCCTCCGGAGATTCAAAAAGAAGGCTATGATGGCTACCTGGAGTGATTCGAAAAGCTCAAGTTCTGAAGAAGATGAAAAGAAAGAAATAGCCAATCTTTGCTTCATGGCAGACAATGATGAGTGAGTCCAAGTTTCCTAGATGATTTTACATTTGAAGAATTGTATAGTGCTTTTTATGAATTAATTGATGATTATGCAAATCTGAGCTCAAAAAATAAAGATTTGAAGAATCAAATGCAAAATCTATCTTTAGAAAATGAAAAGCATATTGCAGAAAATGAATTTCTAAAGAAAGAAAATGAAAATTTAAAAATGAAGTTGATAGGCTTAAACCCATTGTTGACAAATTTACCTTAAGTTCTATCAAACTAAATATGATTTTGGATAATCAAAAGGCTATTTTTGATAAAGCCGGATTAGGATATAATCCACTTAAAAAAAAAAATCTTTGAAAAATATTTTTGTACATGCTGAAAAATCATCAAATATTACTTGTTTTAAATGTGAAAACAAAGGATATAAATCGTATATGTAAAACTCCACATGATAAAAGAAAGATGATTTGGGTTCCTAAAGGAACAGTATTTATTGCTTCTAACCATGAAGGACCCAAGAAAGCTTGGGTACCCAAAATTAAGAGATGAATATTTTGCAGGAGTGTCTTGCAGCCATTGGACTGAAAAGAAAATGGTATCTTGATAGTGGTTGCTCAAGACATATGACGGGTGACAAAGATCAATTCATCACCCTTGAGACGAAAAAAGGTGGAGTAGTTACTTTTGGTGATAATGGTCAAGGCCATATCATGGGCATTGGTAAGATTCAAATTACTCCATCTATCTATGTTGATAATGTATTATATGTAATGGATTAAAGCATAACTTGATTAGTATTAGCCAGCTTGTGATAAAGGTTTCAAAGTTTCTTTTGAAGCTTCTATTTGCACTGTCACTAATCCCATTGATAGTAGCATTATTTTGTTGAAAACGTTATGGCAATGTATACTTAATTGATTTGAATAACCTATCCTCAAGTAATCATTGCTTAGTTGCTGATAATGCTAAGATGAATGAGATTGGATGGCTATGGCATCGTAGACTAGGTCATGCTAGCACACACTTAATTTCAAAATTACTGAAAATGGATTTAGTTAAAGGTATTCCTAGCTTAGATTTTGAAAATAATCGAATCTGTGATGCATGTCAATTTGGTAAACAAACAAGAAGTTCTTTCAAATCTAAGAATGTTGTTTCAACTACTAGGCCCCTAGAGCTACTGCACATGGACCTCTTTGGACCTACTAGAACCACTAGTCTAGGAGGAAAGAAGTATGGTCTTGTAATAGTAGATGATTACTCTAGATTCACTTGGGTAATATTTTGGCTCATAAAGATGAGACTTTCTCAATATTCCTGAAATTTTTCAAGAAAGTCACAAATGAGAAAAACTACCATAGTGTCTCTAAGAAGTGATCACGGAACTGAATTTGAAAATCACTTATTTAAAAAATTTGTTTTGAAAAAGGCATACATCATAATTTTTCTGCACCTAGAACACCTCAGCAAAATGGAGTTGTAGAGAGAAAAAATAGGACTCTAGAAGACATGGCCCGTACCATGCTATGTGAAAGCAAACTCCCTAAATACTTTTGGGCGGAAGCTATTAACACAGCATGTTACATCCTAAATAGAGCCCTAATCAGACCTATCCTTAAGAAAACACCCTATGAACTATGGCATGATAGGAAACCCAACTTAGGCTACTTTCATGCATTTGTTGTAGATGCTTCATCCATAACAATGGTAAAGATAATCTTGGAAAGTTTGACGCTAAATCTGAAAGCATTTTCTTAGGATATTCAACATCTAGTAAAGCTTATAGAGTATTCAATAAGAAGAGTCTAGTTGTAGAAGAATCGATTCATGTAGTCTTTGATGAATCTTTAGCATCAAGTTCGAAAAGATTGATGATGAGGAAGATACAAGTTTACTTGAAAAAGTATTGAAAAATTGGATGTATCTTCAGATCATGATCAAGAAACTAAAGAAAAGGATTTACCTTTGGCTGATGTTATTAATACTGCTCATAATGATATAGATCTTCCTAGAGATTGGAGATATGCTCATGATCATCCAAGGGATTTGATCATAGGTGATCCATCTCAAGGAGTAAGAACTAGATCATCCATGAGAAATATTAATAATCATCTTGCGTTTGTATCTCAAATAGAACCTGAAACCATAGAAGAAGCTGAAAAAGATAGCAATTGGATGTTAGCTATGCAAGAAGAGTTAAACCAATTCACTAGGAATAAGGTATGGACCCTGGTAGACAAGACCTAAAGACCACCCTATAATAGGAACTAAATGGGTTTTTAGAAATAAATTAGACAAAAATGGCATAGTCATTAGGAATAAAGCTAGGCTAGTTGCAAAAGGATATAATCAGGAAGAAGGAATAGATTTTGATGAAACTTTTGCTCCTGTAGCTAGATTAGAAGCTATTAGACTATTGCTTGCATTTGCATGTCATATGAATTTCAACTTATTTCAAATGGATGTTAAAAGTGCATTTTTAAATGGTTTAAAAAATGAGGAAGTTTATGTTGAACAACCTCCTGGTTTTGAAGATCATGAATTTTCAAACCATGTTTTTAAATTACATAAAGCACTTTATGGTTTAAAACAAGCACCTAGAGCTTGGTATGATAGATTAAGTAAATTTTTGATTGAAAATGAATTTACAAGAGGAAATGTTGACAAAACCTTGTTTTTAAAAAGAAAAGAAATGGATTTATTGGTTGTACAGATTTACGTTGATGATGTTGTCTTTGGTGCTACTAACAATCGTCTTTGCCAAGAATTCGCTAAGTTAATGCAGGGAGAATTCGAGATGAGCATGATGGGAGAACTTAACTTCTTCCTTGGACTTCAAATTAGAACAAGAAAAAGCTGGAATCTTCATTAACCAAGCAAAGTACACAAGGAAATACTTAAGAAGTTTGATATGGAATCTGCTAAACCTCTTGACACGCCGATGAGTCCTTCATGCAAGCTGGACAAAGATGAAGATGGTAAGAAAATAGATCAAAAATATTACCGAGGTATGATCGGATCTCTACTTTACTTAACTGCAAGTAGACCTGATATCATGTTTGTTGTTTGTTTATGTGCAAGATATCAATCTGAACCTAAAGAATCACATTTTATTGCTGTTAAAAGAATCTTTAGATATCTAAATGGAACTAAAAATGTAGGAATATGGTATTCTAGAGACTCAACACTTAATTTGATTGCTTATTCTGACTCTGATTATGCTGGATGTAAGTTAGATAGAAAAAGTACAAGTGGTGCATGCCAATTTTTAGGAGGTAACTTAATCTCTTGGTTTAGCAAGAAGCAAAATTCGGTTGCACTATCTACTGCTAAGGCAGAGTATGTTGCGGCTGGAAGCTGCTGTGCTCAAATCCTTTGGATTAAGAGACAACTTGAAGATTATGGCATCACACTTGATAAAATTCCTATTATATGTGATAATACTAGTGCAATCAATCTAACTAAGAATCCAATTCAACATTCAAAAAACTAAACACATAGAAATTAGACATCACTTTATTAGAGAACATGTAGCTAATAATGATATTTGTCTGAACACTAATGATCAATTGGCTGATATTTTTACCAAACCTTTGAGTGAGGAGAGATTTTGTTATCTTAGAGGAGAATTAGGAGTTTGTGATCCTTTTGATTGATTTTCTGAAACTCTCAAGGTCAACTATCTAAATTTTGGTAGATTTCTTGAAAATCTTCTACACCTTATAAGGAAATTTATCTAGAAGTTTGACTTGATTCCCCAATTATTAAGGAGAATTTATCTAGATTTGATGATGAATTTAATTAGTTTCAGATCCTTGAAATTCAATTTTTTTTACTGAAACTATTATGGAGTCGACACCTTCAATTTTGGAGTTGATACCTTTTTCTTTAGAGTTTTCTATCTGCTCATTAGAGCCGACTCCGGCTTCTGCAGAGCCGACTCTAATTCGAGCACTGACTAATTTTTGTTCAGAGCCGACACCTCACTTTGCGGGAGTCGACTCTAAGTGAAAAATCGTCACTTTATTAGGCAGAGTCGACACCTCAAACGACCTATGCTTTTTCAATCCCCTTCAAATCCCTCTCCAAAACTTTCCAAACTTTTCCAAACTCTTCAAAATCCTTGATTCCAACTTCCATTGATCTCCAATGGCTCCCAAAAGATGAGGATCCATGTTTGGCGCGGCCGTTCCCACGGAAGACGTTCCGTTCGAAGAACCGAGAGGGAATCTTCTTCCAGTTCTTCGTCTTCCTCTTTTTCCACTCCGGAAGCTTCTCCATCATCTCCCCGTCGACTTGTTGGCTGGAAAGGTTATCACTACATGAAGGAAGGTAGATTTTAACCTATTTGAATCGGAAGGTTTTTCAATAGGGAGACAAATAAAAGAGATGGGTTGGGAAAAGATTTGCTCACTAGATGTTCCGACCTACCCTGCCCTCGTGAAGGAATTATACAGTGATTTATGTAGAGGGGAAGGAGGTCTTATGAGTTTTGTGCGTGGAACCAAAGTGGTAATCACTACAGAGTCGCTAGGAAATCTTTTGGAGATGCCCACTGTTGGTTTGACTGCATGTCAGCATGATGACAGAGGTGGAGCCCTGTCAAGGATGCTTGGAAGAGAAGTTTTTGAATTTGAGGAGGTAATGGCAAATCAACTCAACCTGGAACTTCGATTACTTCATAATATTTGTGGGAGAATCCTATTTCCCAAGATTGAAGATTTGAGTATGTCTCGGAGCGAGACATTCTTATGATGGATTGTATCATCACTGGTCAACCAGTAAATTTGGCCGGAATGATGATTGGTTATATGGCAGAGGCAGCTACAAAGAAAAGATCTACACTGCCATATGGTATGGTTCTTACACTAGTATTCAGAAGCCATGGAGTGAAGATAATGGAGAATGAACTGCAAAGGAATCTCAGATATGCTGACTACTACAGCATCTCCACTATTCATAGAATGGGATTCAGGAAAGTAAATGGCCAGTGGCAAAGGAAAGGACAAGAAGCCAGAACTGAGGAGGCCAGAGATGAGGATGTCCCTGGACCGTCTACTGCTGGACCATCAGTTGCGGGACCATCTTGTGCTGGACCGAGCACTTCTTCACCCCCTCAGGTGGCGTCAGATTTGTTGGCTGAGTCATCAGGTTTTTCAGAGAGGCAGCTTGATCAGCTCAGGGCCTTATTGATTGAGCATAATTCAGAGATGAGAAATGAGATGAAACTGCTCTCTACTAAACTTGACATGATTGCATCTACATTGGATAGATCTGTGGATACCCTATCATCTGAGCTTCACAAGATTTTTGAAAGGCTGGAAGGGATCGCAGATGGATCTAGAGCTTATATTGATGCTACTGGACAATTAAGAAGAGATATAGATTTTGCTATTACACATATTGAGGATTGTCTTGAAGGCTTCAAGAAATCATAGAAAGAGGAAATTATGGAGTTAATAGGTCATCTGAAGAGAATTGTCTACAAACATACTTGATTGACCTTCTACTTTCTATTTTGATATCTATCCAAGCCAACTCAAGTCAAATCCCAATCAGCTTTTATGTTCATGTCCAATCAAACTTAGCTTTTATATTATGTTGATAGCTTGTACTTAGGATGTTTACTCTTTTATATCTTGGAAATTGATGTAATGAAATGTTTTAATGTAATGAAAAAATGTTTGAATGTTTGATACAATGATGGTTGCAATGAATGAAAGTCTTAGAATATGTACGCTTCTCTTCAATTATTCTGAATCTGAATATCACCTTAAAATTCTTTATACAATTATTTTTCACCTTTTTGTTGATAACAAAAAAGGGAGAGAAAAGAAGAATTGTATATGCATAAAGAAAGGGGGAGTTAGAAGTTATTTTATGCAGGGGGAGCATAATCGTTATTTGATACAGTTTATGTTTCAATTTTCTTACTTTGAAACTGTGGCTTATATCTTAAATTGAACAAATTTAAAATCTTGATAAGGTTTACAATATTTATGAATTCCAATGCATATACTCAAAGTTTTTGTCATCATCAAAAAGGGGGAGATTGTTGACCCAATTATTAATTTTGATAATAAACAAAACTATTTGAGTATAACTCATGAAATTACTAATGATTTTGATTAAATGTTCAGTTTATAACTTGTTTAAATGATTAAAATCTTGAGAGAAATCAAGTTCGGAGCTCAATTCTAATGTTGAGGTAAGATTGCAGACATTAGAGTCGACACCTAGAATCACAGAGTCGACTCGAAAAACGGCATGGACTAGAGTCAACACCTGGAACCTGTAGAGTCGACTCCAACAGAAAAACAGAAAGATAGTTTTTGGGTCTCAAATTAGAGTCGACTCCAGAAAAGTTAGAGTCGACTCCAGAAGCAAAATGTTCGACTCCAGAAAAGTTAGAGCAGACTCCAAATCGGGCTGTTTGGGGATTTTAAGTTAGAGTCGATCCCAGGAAAGTCAGAGCCGACTCCAGATTATCAGAATCGACTTTCAGATGTGTCAGAACGTCTCTAAAGCTACTTTTTACTTTAAATCTCAATGGCTATTACCTTATTTGTTCCTAACTTTTCTTCCACTTTGATTCTAACGGATAGTTTTCATCTATTCTTAGTATTGGAAGGATCTATAAAAGGATGATGAATATGACCGTTTAAAGAGAGAAAAACAAGAAAAATAGAGAAAAAAAAAAGAGAAAAATCCAAGAGAAAATCAGAGGAAAAAATCAAAGGAAAGATCGTATTAATTCCCTGAAAGAAAAGAGAGAAATTCCAAATCTTCACACTTTCATTTTGAGGAGATTTCCAAGTTTGAAGAAGCAAACGAGCAAGCCCTAGTTCCTGTTCTTCAACTGTTCTTCCGAGCTTCAAGAGAATACTCAAGGAAGATCCATTCAAAAGCAAGAAAGAGGAGAAAATCAAGCCATAGAAATCTGTAAATCAGGCTTTTATTTCTATCTCTTTGTTTGATTAGTTAACTTGTCTTAATTGCTCATTTAAGGAGCAGTTATTGTATCAAACATTCTTATTCTTCTTGTGAACTGAATCAATCAGGTGATTGAATCAATTGAGCAGTTTGCCTTGTGCAAGCAGTTGCTTGTGTGTAAGGTTTTGTGCTGGTGAACCTTGGAAACAGCTGGGTTCGTTGTGCACCCAAAAAAACAACAAGTTTGAGTTGTGATCTTGTAAAACAACTCTGCTGTAATCAAGGTTGATTATAGTGTGGACCCAAGAGGTACTTGGGAGTGGACGTAGGTGTAGGTACACCGAACCACTATAAAATTTCAGTGTTTGCGTGCTTGTCTCTTGCTCTTCATCTTCTCCTTGCATATTCTGTCTTAACTATTGCATATCTGTGATTTATTTTAAGTTAGGGGTTTTATTTCAAAAGTGTTTAAAATTTTTAAAAGACCCAATTCACCCTCCCCCCTCTTGGGTTGCTATCTGGGACAACACCTTTCTTGAATAAGAAACAGAGGCTGTGAAACCTCCCTATGACCGGACAGCCTGGTGAATATACCCAATCCAAGATATAATAGAACACAGCATGCAAGATCTACATTAGATCTACTTCTAAAATATATATTTAATCATCATTAAATAACTTTAACATGCTCTCATCATGCAAAACATTTAAATCTACTATAGATCTAAACTAATCATAATAAGATCTACTTTAGATCTTCATTAGATTATTTATGCATAATAATATCAAATCTACTATGCTTATACATGCATTCCTAAGCGTTAACCATGCTCTGATACCATTTGAAGGGAAAACTTGCTTTTCATATGCACAGAATCTCAAGGTGAAAGCATGTAATTCAATTTTAATATTCACATTGAATATAAATTAAAGCATATTAGCAAATCTGAAATTTAAGAGTATGTAAAAATAAGTTTAAAATAATACCTCTCGATGCGGAAGCTGTAGATGACGAACGTAGCAGATCCGATCTGCAGGGAGAAGTTCCTACTTGTGCCTTGCAAGAGCCGCACGTGTCGCTCCTCTATATCACACGCACACTAGGAAACCTTGAGACAAGGGATATGGAATCAGAAGGGATGGAGAACTCTTCTCCAAGAGAGGAGTCTCTCTCTGTTTGGACTTCTCTGATTTTTAGACTCTTCTTTCTCTGCTACTCTCTCTCTCTCTCGAAGTTGAGAAAAGTTTCTTAAATAAACTCATCGTAAAACAACCCAAAACAACCTTTTGAATTCGTTTTACGATACGATAATATCCGATCTTCGAAAGCGGATGGGTTACGGGCGTTCATGTGTTGTCAACGCGTAAAGAAAATTTTATAAAATAAATTTACGGATTCATATCATCTCAATGGCAAGATCGTAATTTAAACAAAGTTTCAAATTCATGTTATCGAATGGCAAAATTATAATTTATATGGAGTTTCAAATTCACGTCATCTCAATGGCAGAACCATAATTTAAATGGAATAGTAGAATCATAATTTATATGAAATGGTATAATCGTAAATTTTTTAAAGTTTTAAAGTCTCGGCTGACCCCAACTATAATAAAAAATATTTAAAATTTATAAATATGAAAATAATCAGATTAAATCTATTTGAAGTCCAAATTGAAATCCGAAAGAACCCATGCAAAGATCTCGAACCATACTTCACATTGGACTTATTTAATTTCTAATTTAAAGTAATTTATGATTTCAAAATTCATAAATAAATGATCAGAGGCTATATTGGATATCCATTCAAACCACTTTGAAACCATATCTAAACCACTCTATCGTCAAACCAACCATTGGTCTATGGTTCAAGTCCTATCCCACGATGGGTCTGAATAAATCCCAAAATTCACTTAAGTTACAAACTAACTCAAGTTCATCCCCAAAATAAGTACTACCGCTAATGCCCAGTGCTAGCTAGACATTGCTAGTACAAACTCGGTATTACCCATATGACCAAGTCTCACTTAGATCATGGATAAAGTCTGTCTCCAGGTCACCTGACTATGTGTGTGACTCCATAGGTTCGAATCTAAGTCGGTAGCATAGGAACACTTCTATACCAATCGATGTGACCATCTAACAATGGTACCCGACGTCCGAATAGACCGAATATATGCAAAGAAATATTCAGGAACCTAGGCTATGGTTACCGTATAATTCATCCCCTTGTCCTAGTACTCAGGGCGAATACGGAGTTAACTGCCAACTCCAAGTAAATCACCCAAGTATGTTTCAATGCAATGAATCTTGTGACACCTCACAAAGATTACCTTGGCCAAGGTTTTGCTAAATTGAAACATAGTTCGAGTACTCTCTCTAACACTTAGAGTGGACAATCCCATCTTGACTCATCACTGACCCAATAAGTACTTGACTACACCCAGCAACCTTCCGTCACCAGATTAGAAATCCGGGTGGTCCAGTGCCTAAGTACAGTGAGTTGCTTATCAAGTCAACATGATAGTCTCATGTCAAAGGGACACTTATACCCATTGCCTTTCTATGAGTTGCTCAGGCAGTTGAGCACTCAGCAGAGGTGAGTTACTGTTCAGTGAATGTACTCCTACACTCACCCGCATGTCATACCAGTGTTATACACTCCTTGGTTTAAAAGAACAAACCAACCCATATGGCACACAACGACCTACACTTGATTACGTCATCGTCCTAGGTAACAGCGTATCATTTGGCCACGAATAGAATTAAGAGTTACTCAACAATTCTCCATTGTTGAATACATGTAACTATAAGGACTACAATATAAATTCTACTGGAAGATGTAAACTATATGTTGTACTGCCAAAATAGACTTTTATTTATTGAATAAATCATGTACATTCACATCAACTCATAACCGTCTACAAGCTAGACGATTGGCTGTAGGACACATTTCCTAACAATAACCAACTCCTAATTTTATTGGTTGAGATTGTGACACTTGGATTAATCTTACCATGAAAATGGAAGGAGTTTCTTACCATGAAGATGGGAGTTTCTTACCATGAAGATGGGAGGAGTTTCTTACCATGAAGATGGGAGTTTCTTACGATAATGATGGGAGTTTCTTACCATGAAGAGAGGTCTCTTCCTCTTTGGAACGTCTCATTTTCAACCTATAAATATAGTTCCTTCCTACCAAGAAAGAATAGCATAAGAAGAAAAGATTAGACTTTTCTTCAAATATATCTTCTGTAAGGGAATTCAAGAGGCGCTAGCACCCCTCTCTCTCTCCCGTGGTGTCATCTTCATACCTTAGAGGTCTTCATCCCTTCTTCTCTGCGTGGATCACCGTTAGAGGCCGGACATGTGGACGGCTAGTGGCAGGGATTAACCAGCTTCATCCTCATCTACATCGATAAAGGATTCAGGTATGAATAAAATTAGATTTTATATGAGATATAATGAATTTGTTCCTAAGGATCCTGGGCATCTGGGAATTTTATTTTATACATTCTGCAATGTTTATATGAATTAGATTCATATCTTGTATACATAATTTCCATCAGATTTGGCGTCAATAATTCTGATATTTAAATCGAAGAACTAAAAGAATTAAACATCAACGAGTCAACAAAAGGAAAAAAAAAAGACAAAGAGCCGAGACCAAGATCGAACCCTAGATCAGAATCATCGACCCTGAATCCCTGCTGGAGCGCCGGCAACTTCAGATTGAAACGGCCACCGGAGAAGCAAATGCAGCAGCAAGAAAGGGAGAGATCGAGACAAGTGTTATTCCTGGAGCCAGCAAAGGACAAGTAGAAAAGCCGAGAGGTCTTGGAGGAGCGGCCATGCAAGCACTTAGGAATTCCACTCCAAAGCCATTATCTTGCCTCCCCCTCGCTGCCCGCTGTCCATTTGTAAACCTGGAAGCCACGCCCCCACGAACTTTCAAAAATAAAATAACATAAAACAAAATTAAAGTCTTCCACCAGCTTGAAATATGGAGGAATCTCCTTTTGTTTTCCTTCGATTGAAATATTAATTGGCCGGGATGGAGCTACGGTCAGGGATAGAGGTGGGCACTAGGCCATGCCTAGCACGGCATGTCTCAGGCGCATCGCGCCTCTAAAACTATCGTGTCGTGCCTGGCATGACCAGTAACAAACGGCCGTGCCAGGCATGGCACGGTAAAAAAAAATTCAGACTCGGCACAGCCCATGGCCCATTTTTGACCATGGGCCGTGCCGGGCCTAAGCCATGCCGGGCTTGGCATGGTCCATGTGGGCCGTGCCCAGGCACGGCACAGCAATGCCTAGGAGGCACTGCACCTCCTAGGCACCTAGGCACCCCTAGGAGGCAGTGCCTAGGCACTGTGGCCACTGCCATGCCTGGGAGGCACAGTGCCTCCTAGGCACCTAGGCACCCCTAGGAGGCGGTGCCTAGGCACTGTGGCCACTGCCGTGCCTAGGAGGCACTATAGTGTAGTGCCAGTGCCTCCTCTAAGGCACTACAGTGCCTCCTAGGCACCTAGGCATGCCAATGCCTCAGAGGCACTGCCATGCCTAGGAGGCACCCCTAAGAGGCACCACACTATCGTGCCTAGGCAGTGCGTAGGTCGTGCCTAGGCATAGCTCAGGTCATGCCGTGCTGGCATGGCGGACCGTGCCATGCTGACCCGACGGGCCAGCCCAAGCCCATCATGGACCGTGCCGTGCCGGGTCAACGAAAAAAAATTTTTCGAGCCCAGCATGGCATGGTTTATTGGACCATGCCTAGCACGGCCCAGTACTGTAGCAGTACCAGACCGTGCCTAACATGGCCCATGTGGGCCTAGGCCGTGCCGTGCCATGGGCGGCATGGCCAGTGCCTACCTTAGTCAAGGAGAGGGGGCTTCCGGCAACTGGAGAGTCTCCAGCGGCCCTGCATCCCATGGACGCATGGATAGCCATCGCCCTTTGTGGCGGCGGATGGGATTTCCTCGGCCCTCTAGCGGCTAGGGAAGAGGCAGAACGACTTCCAGCAACCGACAAAGGCAACACCGATTGCCGTTTGGGTTCGATGGCCCCGAACGACCATTTCTCAATTATTTTTTTCCTCTGCAGCGCCCATGGCCGCAGCTAAAGGGCAGGCGGCAGCGTGCGGCCACCGCTGCCTGTTCCTCTGCCTCGCCTCCCTCGTCAGCCACCTTCCCAAGCATGGTGACGTTCGGCGAGACTCTGATACCAATTATTGGTATATCTGAAATTGTGGAATAGGAGACTGACCTCTGATACACGGCGATGTAGTGGAAGCTCCTGCAGGATGGTCGATTGTCGGGGGCTACCAAAGTCTTTAAGTGTCTACACCTCTAGGCCGCAGGGCCGGAGAGGGAGAAGGCAATGGAAGGATGAGAGGCCAGAGAGAGAGAGGATGTTGATCCAATTATTGATTTTGATGATTAATAAAAGATTTGAGTATATTCATTTTATTACTAATAGATTTAACAAGTGTTTCGGGCTTAAAAATCTTTAATCAATCAAAAGACATAAAGAAACGTGTTTTGAATCAATTGCCAAAAGAAAATTTCAAAATTCAGAGCTAGAGTCGACACCTAGGAGATCTGGAGCCGACCCCATGGCCAATCAAATGTCTTTCTAATTTTTGGCATGGTCCGGAGCCGACACCCAGAGTTTTGGAGCCGACACCCAAAGTTTCGGAGTCGACACTTACAGTGTCTGGAGCCGACTCCAATGCGAGAACAGAACGCATATTTTTTGACTACTCTGGAGTCGACACTTAGAGTCTTTCGGAGCCGACTCCCGAATGTGGCGAGTCCACACTCAACTTTTTCGGAGCCGGCTCCTCAATGAACTCTTTACTTTCTATTTTTGGATAATCGACTTGGAGCCGACACCTAAAAAGTTGGAGCCGACTCCAACCTATCATGAACGGATTTTTAAATTGCCAGATCAGCTCAAACGATAATATTTTCGTTTCACTAACTTCTAACGGATATATTTTGTATGGATAAACTTTTCAGGTACATTCCAACAGCTAGTTTTCTCACCAAAAATATGGATTAAGAGAAATCTATAAAAGGGGGAGAACGCTCGTTTGAAAATATGAAAAAAGAAGAGTGAAAAAATAGAGTGAAAACAAATCAAAAATCCGAGAAGTCTTGAGCTTGAAATCAAAGAGAAGAGAGTCCAAGTTCAAATCCATCTACTCCAGAAAGCTCAAAGAGAAATCCAAGGCATTCAAAATCAAAAATCGAAGGATTTCCCAAAAAGAAGAAAAAGAAGCCAAAAGCCCTGTTCTGTGATTTTTCAACTTCTCATCTGCAACATTTGCAAAGAATCCGAGCTGAGGCCTGATTCAACATCTCCAAAGAGAAGAGGAAAAGAAGAAAAGAAGAAAAGCTCAACCAACTGCTTCAAATCAGGCTTTTCTAAACTTGTTCTTACATTTGAATATCTGCTCATTAAGGAGCTTTGTAATTGAAACACTTTCTTATTATTTGTGTCTAGTTCAATCTGGGGGATTGAACTAGTGGAGGTAGTCTTACCTCGGTACAAGCTTGGTTAGCTTGTGTTAGGGTTTTTGTGCTGGTGAGCCCTTGAAAACCAGCTGGGTTCGTTGTGATCCCGGGGAAAACAACAAGTTTGAGTTGTGAGCTTGTAAAACAACTCGCTGTAATCAAGAGGATTATAGTGTGGACCCAAGTGAATCTTGGGAGTGGACGTAGGTGTTGGATACACCGAACCACTATAAAATCTTTGTGTTTGCCGTGCTTTATTGTCTCTTCTCTATCTCTGTTTTATTCATATTGCTTTGCATTAATTTTATTTATCTCAAAGCAATATTTTAAAAGGCTAAATTTTTAAAGAACCCAATTCACCCCCCCCCTCTTGGGTTGTCATCTGGGCCAACAATTGGTATCAGAGCTAGTGCTCATTAGATTTTGATCACACGATCAAGAGCTAAAGATCCAAATGGCAACACAAGTTGGATCATTTGCTGAAGGTCATTCTACGAATAGACCTCCACTGTTTAATGGCAAATTATTTATTGGAAAGCTAGAATGAGGATATTCATTCAAGCTTTGATTATGAGCTATGGGGTGTTATAATTAATGGACCTAGTACACCCACACATGATGATATTGTTCCTAAGCCCGAAAGGGACTGGAATGATAATGATAGGAAAATGGCACAGCTTAATGCTAAGGCCATGAATGTTTTATATTGCTCTTAGATGCTAATGAATTTAATAGAATCTCCACATGTAATTCCGCAAAGGAGATTTGGGATAGATTAGAGGTTACCCATGAGGGTACCAACCAAGTAAAAGAATCTAAAATTAATATTCTTCATAAATATGAATTGTTTAGCATGGAACAATCTGAAACCATTGCATGCATGTACACTAGATTTACAGATATTGTAAATGGTTTGAAAAGTCTTGGTAAGACATATACTAACTCAGAACTTGTTCGAAAATTCTTAGGTCATTACCAAGATCATGGGAAGCAAAAATGACTGCAATCCAAGAAGCAAGGACCTCAACACTTTACCCTTTGAGGAGCTAGGATCCTTATGACCCATGAGCTGACATGAGGCAGCATGTAGAGGAGGAACAAAGAAGAAGAAAAATTGCCCTCAAAGCTGCAAAAGAAGAAGAGAGCAGCAGTGATGAGATGATGATGATGAAGAGACTGCTCTCTTAGCTAAAAATTTAAAAGATTCATGAGGAGAAAGAAACCCTTCCACAAGAAAAAATTTGGAGCAAAGTGGGAAGGAGAAAAGAAAAGGACAAGGACAAAGAAAAAGAGAAAGACCCCTTGACTTGCTATGAGTGTAATAAACCGGGGCACTTTAGGAATGAATGTCCTAATTGAAGAAAGCCTACAAAAAAAAAGAAGGCTTATGTGGCGACTTGGAGTGACAGCGAGAATCTTCTTCCGAAGAAGAACAAAAGGAAGTCGCAAACGTATGCTTTATGGCGGACGACGACGAGGTAAGTTCCGAAACCCTTGCGATGAATTTGCTTTGATGAATTATTTGATGCTTTTAATGAACTTGTTGATTTCAAGGTTTTGAAAAAGAAATACAAGATTTTGAAAAATGAAATTAAACTTCAAAGAAAAGGAAAATTAATATGAAGTTAAGAAACTTAAATCTGAAAATGAAATTTTGATAAAAGAAAAAGAATCAATTTCAATGAAAATGATAAACTAAAGAAAGAGGTTGAAAAATAAAAATAGTTGATAAGTTTACATTAGTTCAAAAAACTTATGTTATTAAATAGTAAAAAGAGTTTTTGACAAAGCCGGATTAGGATATAACACTTTAAGAAAACAAAAAATCACTAAAAAATTTTTGTGCTGGCCAAAGTAATTTTACATGCTTTAAATGTAATCAAAAAGGACATAAATCTTATGAATGTAAAAGAAAAACAATAAAAACTTAAATGTTAAAGGAAAGAAAATATGGGTTCCGAAAGGAACAATATTTGTTGCTACTAACCATGAAGGACCCAAGAAAGCTTGGGTACCTAAACATAAGTTTGATATCATTGCAGGAATGTCTTGTGGCCAAGAGATCAAAGAGAAAGTGGTATCTTGATAGTGGCTGCTCAAGACATATGACGGGTGACAAAGAAGAATTCATCACCCTTGAAGAAAAGAAAGGAGGAGTTGTTACATTTGGCGACAATGGCAAAGGCCAAATCTTGGGGTTTGGTAACATTCAAATAACTCCCTCCACATATATTGAAAATGTACTTTATGTTGATGGTTTAAAGCATAACTAATTAGTATAAGCCAATTATGTGACAAAGGTTTTAAAGTATCATTTGAATCTTCTATTATGCACTGTAGCTAATCCCATTGATAATAGCATTGTTTTTATTGGAAATAGAAATGGCAATGTATACTTGATTGATTTAGACAATTTGTCTACTAATAATCATTGCTTAGTTGCTAATAATGCTAATATGAATGAGATTGGTTGGTTGTGGCATCGAAGATTAGGTCACGCAAGCACACACCTGATTTCAAAACTAATTAGAATGGATTTAGTAAAAGGTCTTACCTAAATAGATTTTGAAAATAACAAAATATGTGATGCATGTCAGTTTGGAAAACAAACTAGAAGTTCTTTCAAATCTAAAAATATTGTTTCAACTTCTAGGCCATTAGAGCTACTTCACATGGACCTTTTTGGACCACTAGAACCACAAGTCTAGGAGGAAAGAAATATGGTCTTGTGATAGTAGATGATTACTCTAGATTCACTTGGGTAATGTTTTTAGCTCACAAAGATGAGACTTTCTCGATATTTTGAAATTCTTCAAGAAAGTCAACAAATGAGAAAAACAACTACCATAGTGTCTCTAAGAAGTGATCATGGAACTGAATTTGAAAATCACTTATTTGAAAGTTTTGCAATGAAAATGGTATTAATCATAATTTTTCTGCACCTAGGACCCACAACAAAATGGAGTAGTTGAAAGAAAAAATAGGACTTTAGAAGACATGGCCCGTACCATGCTATGTGAAAGTAACTCCAAATACTTTTGGGCGGAAGCTATTAACACAGCATGTTACATCTAAATAGAGCTTTAATAGACCTATTTAAAGAAAACACCTTATGAATTATGGCATGATAGAAAACCAAACATAAATTATTTCATGCATTTGGTTGTAAATGTTTTGTTCACAATAATGGTAAAAATAATTTAGGCAAATTTGATGCTAAATCTGATGAAGGAATATTCTTAGGATATTCAACAACTAGTAAAGCATATAGAGTATTTAACAAGAAAACTTTATTGTTGAAGAATCCATTCATGTAGTTTTTGATGAATCTTTAGCAACTCGTTCTGAAAATTGATGATGAAGATACAAACATAATTGAAAGATCTTGAAAAATTAAATATTGATGTATCTTCAGATCATGAACAAGACGCTAAGATAATGATTCACCTAAGGATGATGATACTAACAAATCATAATGATGTAGATCTTCCTAGGGATTGGAGATATGCTTATAGTCATCCAAAGGAATTGATTATAGGTGATCCATCTCAAGGAATAAGAACTAGATCATCTATGAGAAACATTAGTAATCATCTTGCATTTGTATCACAAATTGAACCTAAAACTATTGAAGAAGCTGAAAAAGATAATAATTGGATGTTAGCAATGCAAGAAGAATTAAATCAATTTACTAGAAATAATGTATGGACTTAGTAGAAAGACCTAAAAATCATTCTGTTATAGGATCAAAATGGGTATTTAGAAATAAATTAGATGAAAATGGCATAGTAATTAGAAACAAAGCTAGATTAGTTGCAAAAGGATATAATCAAGAAGAAGGTATTGATTTTGATGAAACCTTTGCACCTGTAGCTAGATTAGAAGCCATTAGACTATTACTTGCATTTGCATGTCATATGAATTCAACTTATTTCAAATGGATGTAAAAGTGCATTTTTAAATGGATTTATAAATGAAGAAGTTTATGTAGAACAACCACCAGGTTTTGAAGATCATGAATTTTCAAATCATGTTTTTAAATTGCACAAAGCATTATATGGTTTGAAACAAGCACCTAGAGCTTGGTATGATAGATTAAGTAAATTTTTAATTGAAAATGATTTTACAAGAGGAAATGTTGATAAAACATATTTTTGAAAAGAAAAGACAAGGATTTATTAGTAGTACAAATATATGTTGATGATATTTATTCGGTGCTACTAACAATCTTTATGTCAAGAATTTGCTAAGTTAATGCAGGGTGAATTTGAAATGAGCATGATGGGAGAACTCAACTTCTTCCTTGGACTCAAATCAAACAAAGCAAAGAGGGAATTTTCATCAACAAACAAAATACACAAGAGAACTTCTCAAGAAGTTTGGAATGGAATCAATCAAACCCCTTGGAACACCATGAGTCCTTCATGCAAGCTGGACAAAGATGAAGATGGTAAGAAAGTAGATCAAAAATATTATCGAGGTATATCGGATCTCTTCTTTACTTAACAGCAGTAGACCAGATATAATGTTTGTTGTTTGTTTATGTGCTAGATTTCAATCTGAACCTAAAGAATCTCATTTAATTGCTGTAAAAAGAATCTTGAGATATCTAAGTGGAACTAAAAATGTAGGTTTATGGTATTCTAGAGACTCAACATTAATTGATTGCATATTCTGATTCTGACTATGCTGGATGTAAACTAGATAGAAAAAGCACAAGTGGTGCATGCAATTCTTAGGAAGTAACTTAATCTCTTGGTTTAGCAAAAAGCAAAATTCGGTTGCATTATCAACTGCTGAAGCAGAATATGTTGCAGCTGGAAGTTGCTGTGCTCAAATCCTTTGGATTAAGCGACAACTTGAAGATTATGCATAACACTTGATAAAACTCCTATTAGATGTGATAACACAAGTGCAATAAATTTAACTAAAAATCCAATTCAACATTCAAGAACAAAACACATTGAAATTAGATATCACTTTATAGAGAACATGTAGCAAATAATGAAATTTGTCTTGATTATGTTAATACTGAAGATCAATTAGCTGATATATTTACAAAACCCTTGAGTGAAGAGAGATTTTGTTATCTTAGAGGTGAATTAGGGATTTGTGACCCTTTGGAATGATTTTGAAACTTTAAGGAATGACTATCTAGATTCCTTTTAATTTCTTGAAATTTCTTTCATAATTTTAAGGACAATTTATCTAGTCATTCAGTAATTTGATTCTTCATATTCCAAAGATTTTTCCAAAATTTATTGACCCTATTTTGACAAGCTTCGGATGTTTGAAACTCATATCTTTTTTTAAAAAAAACTGTCAGTGGAGTCGACACCTCAGTTTGAGGAGTCGACACCTCTTCTGTGTCGCTCTCGGTCCTTGACCTTGGAGCCAACACCCGTATAAGTGGAGCCGACTCCAGTTCGAGCGCTAACTGTGTTAGTGACTTGGAGTCGACACCCGACTTTGCGGGAGTCGACACCTGGGGGTCCCAAGTTGATGTTATTAGGGCAGAGTCGACACCTCCGTCATTTCAATTGACCCCAATCCCTTTCCAAACTCTCTCCAAACTCTCTCAAAACTTCCCCAAGCCAAATTCTCCTCAAATCAAACATTCCCAAGGACTCAATGGCACCAAAGCGGAGAGGATCAGTTCTTGAAGCACCAGTGACCACCGAAAATGCACGGCGAGGCGTCCCATCCGTGAGCCATCTCCGAGCGAAGATTCCTCTACTCCTTCGGATAATCCTGGTCCCTCATCTCCTCAGGTAGACACCTTAGCCGGGAGAGTGATTACAATGGGAAAGGAAAGGCAGTCTGGATGAGAAAGCCCCTGAGCTTAGATCTTCTGCACCATCTGAGGCTGGTCCTTCTGCGAGGCATCCTTCTCCAGAGCCCAGTAGATCTGCTCCTACTCCTACTTCTCCAGTTCCTGTTCAGCTACCTATGTCTTCTGTCGGATTTTTTGATGTTCAGATAGAGCAACTCAAGAGTTTATTTGCTGCTCAAAAGGAAGAAATGAAGACATAGTTTGATAGTCAGTTTATGAATTTGAAAGAGACCCTTTACTCTTTGGATGATCGCATTAGTAAGATTGAATCCACTCTTGGTTCCTCTGTTGAATCCTTAAAGATAGATCTCAAGAACATATTTGAAGGACTTAAGGATATTTGTGGAGACTCAGAAACCTACTCCAAATGTAATGCTGAGCTTCAGGATAAGATTATGACTACATGTGCATTTGTTGATGAAGATTAAAAGAATTTGTAGGGACTCAGAGTGAAGGGATGGGAAAAATTTTAGAACATTTACAAAGGATTATTAGAACTAATCTGTGATTATCATGTAATGAAGTATAGGTTTTTGATTCAATGAAGTATAGGCTATTGTTTGATGTTTTATCTTGAAATCTTAATGTAATGATGTATAGTTTGATATTTGACAAAGTTTAATTTCATTTTGTAATGCTTGACTCTTATCAGATACTTAATGAATATCTTTTGATCATTGAAAAATTGTTTGATCTATCAATTTTGTCATTTTACTTAACTCTTCTTGATCTTTTTGTTGATTACAAAAAAGGGGGAGAGTTATGTAGTCATGTCGTATATGCATTGAATGTAAAATCCTAATCATATATGCATTGTAAAACAAAAAGAGAAACATTGGTTTAAATAAGCATTGTTAAAATTGATATATCTATCTTTTGGTATCAAACACTATATTTTCAGCTAAAAGGAAGCACAATTGTTAAATTGAACTTCATAGGGGGAGCTACCTTATTCAGGGGAGCTTACCTGTGAGGATCACATATTTAAAAATTTTGATTTGAGAACTCTATTGTTTACTCATGCATATACTCAATGTTTTTATAATCATCAAAAAGGGGGAGATTATTGACCCAATTATTGATTTTGATGATTAATAAAAGATTTGAGTATATTCATTTTATTACTAATAGATTTAACAAGTGTTTCGGGGCTTAAAATCTTTGATCAATCAAAAGACATAAAGAAATATGTTTTGAATCAATTGCCAAAAGAAAGTTTCAAAATTCAGAGCTTGGAGTCGACACCTAGGAGATCTGGAGCCGACCCCATGGCCAATCAAATGTCTTTCTGATTTTTGGCACGGTCCAGAGCTGACACCCAGAGTTTCGGAGCCGACACCCAAAGTTTCGGAGTCAACACTTACAGTGTCTGGAGCCGACTCCGATGCGGGAATAGAATGCGTGTTTTTTGACTACTCTGGAGTTGACACTTACAGTCTTTCGGAGCCGACTCCCGAATGTGGCGAGTCGACACTCAAATTTTTGGAGCCGACTCCTCAACGAACTCTTTACTTTCTATTTTGGATAATCGACTTAAAGCCAACACATGAAAAGTTGGAGCCGACTCCAACCTGTCAGGAACGGATTTTTAAAATGCCATATCAGCTCAAACGGTAATATTTTGTTTCACCTAACTTCTAACGAATATATTTTGTATGGACAAACTTTTCAGGTACATTCCAACGGCTAGTTTTCTCACCAAAAACATGGATTAAGAGAAATCTATAAAAGGGGGAGAACGCTCGTTTGAAAATATGAAAAAAGAAGAGAGAAAAAATAGAGTGAAAACAAATCAAAAATCCAAGAAGTCTTGAGCTTGAAATCAAAGAGAAGAGAGTCCAAGTTCAAATCCATCTACTCTAGAAAGCTCAAAGAGAAATCCAAGGCATTCAAAATCAAAAATCGGAGGATTTCCCAAAAAGAAGAAAAAGAAGCCAAAAGCCCTGTTCTGTGATTTTCCAACTTCTCATCTGCAACATTTGCAAAGAATCCAAGCTGAGGCCTGATTCAACATCTCCAAAGAGAAGAGGAAAAGAAGAAAAGCTCAAATCCAATCTGCTTCAAACAGGCTTTTCTAACCTTGTTCATTACATTGAATATTTGCTCATTTAAGGAGCTGTTTGTTATTGTAAACACTTTTCTTACTTGTTTTTGCTAATTCAATCGAGGGGATTGAATTAGTGGAGGTAGTATACCTCGGGGCAAGCTAGATTAGCTTGTGTTTGGGTTTTGTGCTGGTGATCCTGGAAAACCAGCTGGGTTCGTTGTGATCCCGGGAAAACAATAAGTTTTAAGTTGTGAGCTTGTAAAACAACTCGACTGTAATCAAGAGGATTATAGTGTGGATCCAAGTGGATCTTGAGAGTGGACATAGGTGTTGGATACACCGAACCACTATAAATCTTTGTGTTTGTCGTGCTTTGATTGTCTCTCTCTATCTCTTTGTTTGTAATTAATATTCGCTTTGCACTTAATTTTATTTATCTCAAAGCCAATCGTTTTCAAAGGTTAAATTTTTTAAGAACCCAATTCATCCCCCCCCCCCTCTTGGGTTACCATATGGGCCAACAGAGGAGAAGAAACATTCTTCTTCTCTGCTACTATAAACCCTAGTTTATTTTAAATAAAGGGGGGGGCCATGCCGCGAGCGTGCTGCAGCGCGAAGGGGGGGGGGGCATGCCACGAGCGTGCTACAACGCAAAAGGCGGGGGGAGCATGCTGCAGCGCGAAGGGTGGGGGGGGCCATGTCTTGAGCGTGCCACAGTGCGACTCGCGGCACGGCATCGTGCTGCAGCCCGCCTCGTGGCACGGCAACGACTATGCCACTACATGCTGCATGCCGCCTGGCACCCTACCTCACCGGTAAGCCCCCCTTCTCTCCGCTACCTCAAAGTGAAAGAGAGAGAGAATGAGAGATAGCCAGATATGTAGAGAGGGAGATCGAGAGAAGTAGCGTTCGGCTACTCCTTCCATTCCTAAGCCTGGCTTCTTGACGGCGCCAGCCGTTGAGTGCCCGACCGCTCGAGGCGACCGAAGAGGGAGTGGTGGAGGAGTGTTTGGCCGCTTGAGGCGGCCAGAGTAGAGCGGTGGAGGGCCACTGGGCGGCCCTCCCTTCGCTGTAGAATCAAGCCGATCCGCGGCTTGGTTCAGGACTGACAGTGTGCCCGCCTGCTCGCCGGGCCTGAGCCACGAGCGGCGGCCCCCATCGGCACCGGGGGGCGTCCGATGGGGTCCAGCCGGCCTCCCTCGGCCAGCCACGCCACTGCCCAAGGAGGGAGATAGAGAGGGACAGCGTTCGGCTGCTCCTCCCGTTATTGTGCCTAGCGCCTCAATGACGCCGGACTATGGAGGCCCGCGAGTGACCAGGGAGGGAGGGAGATTGAGGGCCTCTGGTCGGCCCTCCTTCGAATGGGAGCCAAACCGGCTCCCGCGTGGTTGGTTCGGGCCTAGCAGCATGCCCGCCGGTTTACCAGGCCCGAGCCTCGGGCGCCAGCCCCCATCGGCGCCGGGGAGGCATCCGGTGGGGTTTAGCCGGCCTCCCTGGCCGGCTGTGCCGCCATCACAGTGGTAGTAGAGGGAGAAAGAAAGAAAGAGAGAGAAAGAGAGGGGGAAGGTGACCGCTGACGACGGCTGGCGTAGGGCCGGTCGCCGGTGGCCAGCCAAAAACCCGGGAGGGGCCAACGGTGGCCCTAGGCCTCCAGGCACCCTCTGCTCCCCCTAGTTTGGATGAACTAGGGAGGTAGAAAGGAAAACAGAGAGAGAAAGAAGAAAGAAAAGGGGGAGGGGTTGGGCCCGGGATCGGCCCAGCCCAATTAGCCCTTTTGGGCTAACTTTTCGGGCCCCAAATCGGGCCATGCCCAATAAAAGGATCCTAGTTTCTTGAGGTATTTTTTATTTTTTACATTTGGGCTTATATATTTAGAGATATTCAAGCTCCAAGTTGGTCCTAGGATTATAGTGGATAGAGTTTAGAAATATTTTGATTTGCGGATTTTGGAGACTAAAAATTAGAAAATTGATGTTGTAGGTACCTAGGTGCCCAAATAGCCGATTTACATTTTTGGATTGGCATTGGGAGGTAAGTAAGCTATTTATCATAATTTTTATGAATTATTTAAATATAAAAATTATATATTTAAATGCTATACTGATACATGTTGCATTATTTGGAAAATAGAAAATGGATTTGGTACTCTTATTTGCAAGTAAGCATTTACTATGATCATCTTTATAATTGTTATATTTTATAAATAATTTGGTACCTATGCGGACAACCGATCAATTGGCATGGTATTTGAAATTGCCAAGGGTTTTATACATATACATGTGTATTTGACATGTTTAAACCACTGTCATTGTGAAAAGTATATATATTGCATTTTTGCAACGATACATGCTATTTAGCAACATGAAAATGATACTTTGTGTATATGATAATATGTTCCACCATGGTCTGCTATGATATGATATGATATGTTGCATGACTCACATGACTCCAAAACCTAACTCCATAGGAGGGTATATAGAGAACACATGCCCATAGGGTGTGTTGTGATAGGATATGGCACATTATGCCACATGGCATCGGGATCCACCTCTATAAGGGGAATATGTGGAGCACACACACTCCTAGGATGTGCTGTAGTAAGACATGATATGAGGTGAGTTCATGACGCTGGTTCCAGAACCCTGACTCTTAAAGGATATTTATGGAGGTTACGCCCAAGGGGGGTGTTCTGTTTATGAGGACATAGTGTGTGGTCGTGGGATATTTGTATAAAATAAATTTTTACATGCTATTTACAGTGGCATAGTGGTTTTGTTTTGGAATTGTATATGCTACATAGTATTTCCTTCCAAAATTATTTTGAGCATATGGAATGCTTGTTTTGATAACATGATAAAAGGTATTTGAAATGTGGAAGCTTGACATGGGTTTATTATAGAAAATTTGATTTGATAAAAGCTTGAAATGATTATACTATATTATAGTCGGCTTACTTGCTGAGTGTGAGCTCATGTAAATCTCATAATGTTATTTTTCAAAACCATAGAACTGATGATGGGGATATGGGTAGTTGGAGCATCTATCAGTGTACTTACATCTTGTTATTATCCCATTAATTTATGTATTTTTGGCATATAGCCTAAAATATATGATTATGGTTTGTATTAAGAATATTTTGAATTTGGATAATACATTGTTAGTATTGTCATGTTTCAGGATGCCTTGCATGCCAGACATACGACGGGTTGCCATCCTTAGATCTAATATTGGGTCTAGGACATGATAGCTACTATTGCCTTGTAGAAACCAGGGTCCTTTATACTGCTCTTCCAAGGAACACCCCATTTAACAAGTGGGTGAACATCTCATCAGCATGTTTCATGGACGGGAGAAGGGGCTGCTTTGTGGAACACGGAGGAACAGGGTGCGGCATGGAAAACATTTGCCTGTTTCAGCCGCAAGGCAACAGAAGAAGTAATACAGTAGATTAGAAAAGAAAAAAATCCCAATGATTCCAACGATTTGCGAATCGTGTTCGTGCTCAATATGCTTCTTTTTCACCTACAACACAAAAAAAAAAAAAAAAAAATGAAGTGAAAGATATACAAAGAGACTGGTGTAGTATCCCGTTTAGAAGATGGTTCTATTTTAGCTTAATCGTCGGATAATTCTCTATGCCATCCACTGGTAATGAGTGGTAACGAAATCTCTTAAATAGTGTTAAACGCTTAAACGCCTACTGTGGATTAAATAGTGTTAAACGCTTAAACGCCTACTTTGATGGGAGTAGGCGGTGGAAGGGAGTTAAGCTATCTCTTTAAATATAGATCCCTTCTAAGGCTTTCGATAACAAACAAAAATGTCATCGGGAGAAAACCAAAAAGAAGCCAGAGAGATTGGGTCCCTGATCAAGAGCATATCCTGAGGACATACACCATCGTGTGCGATAGCTCATTGATTGGAAGCACTCAATCAAGGTTTTCGAAGCGGTAGATCAAGATCCCAAGTACTCCATCAAGGTTCCCCAAAGTGGTAGATCAAGATCCTGAGAGGTGTAGCTGATTCAAATCGAGAGGAAGATCAAGATCCTTATCCTCATCTGGAAGAAAATCAACAGTAATGGCTAGAGGTATTTATCGATCTTGATTTTCTTTATTCTCATGATAAATATATTGATCCCATATTTCCGCATATCTGATAGGGATCAATATATTTAAATTAAGTCTAACATTTGGTATCAGAGCCTTTAAACCTCTGCCTTATTTTGTGAGTGTTTCCATCAAGGTTCTTCTTTTCAAGCAATTTATGCCGTGTGTTTTCCATTTGCAGTTTTTTTTTCCGGATCTCAGGTTCCGATTTTTGCTCTGTTCCGATTTTTGTTCATGGAACTGAGCAGAAACCGTCAAACTAATCTCAGGTTCCGATTTTTGCGGAGACAAAACATGGCCTCTTCCTCTTCTGTTAAAGATGTTCACGTTAAAGGAAGAAGAATTCCATGCATTTTTGTTTTATCGCATCACGGATTTCTCGGATTTCTCTCTGGCATTAAAAAAAGGAAACGTAAAGAAAGGAAAAACAGCAGAAACATGGCTTCCATAACCACATGTGGTGACCTATTAAAGAGAGAAAACGTGGCCTGTTCTATGCGGTTTTCGATTTCTCGCCTATGGGTCTTTCGGTTTTCTCACGGGATTTAAAATCAGATTAGATTGGTTAAATTTTAAATGCATGTTATTATCTGTTTAATATTATATCATGTAATATGATTGGTTTTATCATTTGTTTCTTAAGTTTAAAATTTTTTGTATTAAAATATGCCTCCTGAGTCTCTATGCCTACGGTGTTTTGCATAGACTGGCCCAAGGGAATAATGAGCTACGGCCGGACGTGTTTTAATTAACAAAAATTTTTTCTTAAGATGATAATTTTAAAAATTCATTAAATAGATAATTGATATCCTATCTCCTATTTTGCATATTAGATTTGTTTTATGCATGAATAAAAATTATATTTGGTGGTAGTGTGAAAAATCACAATGCAAATCCTTTCAAGGTTTGATTGGTCAATTGGTGTCTAGAAAAGTAAAGAGATTGTGGTTACTTAATTGGTTCTGTTGACTGACCTAAGGAAAGCAATGGGGGACCCCACTTCTCTTTCACTGCCTGGCCAATTTGATTAATTCAGATCTTGATTTGGAAATGTTATGTTGATTAAGATCACTACCTAATAATCATGCTAAGTTGGTTAATCTATATGCATATAATGGAATTCAAATGTCATGTGATCAATATGATTTTGATTAATTGAGGAGTAGAGACAACATCTTTAATTAATCAGAATTATATATTGAGTTGCAAAGATCACATAAGGTTAGATGACATTAATTGTGATTAATTATATTAATGCAATGAATCTTATCCCAAGAATTTTTATTGCACTGATATAATTAATTAGGATGGGATAACAAATTATTTTCTTAATTACCCATAGGAATTAAGAAAGGAATATGATTTGTTAGTCACATTAAGTTAATGAATCTATTTGAGTATAATAACTTAGCCCACATGTAGTTATTATATGTTATTGATTCATGTTATTGCATGTTTACATTGGTAAGACATGACATCAAGTTATATGCCTCAAATTCAATTACATGAACATGATTTTTATTTTTATGCAGCTATTTGCCTGTTAATATTTCTGATATGAAATGTGATGTTCCCGATTTAAGTGGTGATAATTATAAATTATGGAAGGAGAGAATTCTTCTTCAATTAGGGTGCATGGATATTGACTATGCTATCAGGAAGGATGAACCACATTCGGTTATATCTACTAGCACTCAGGCTAAGATTGCTGCGTATGAATGATGGGAGCGATCCAATCGCCTCAGTATGATGTTCATACGTACTAAGATTTCTGCTAGTATACATGGTTCAATTCCTAAGTGCAAAAATATCAAGGAACTTCTGAAGGCTATTGATGCACAATTTGAGTCTTCAGATAAGGCACTGGCTAGCACCCTAATGACAAAATTATCATCAATGAAGCTCACTACTGTTGGAGGTGTGTGTGAGCACATCATGAAGATGAGGGACATTGCGGCTCAGTTGAAATCCCTAGAGGTTGAGATGTAAGAATCTTTCTTGGTGCACTTTATTTTGAGCTCACTCCCACATCAGTATAGTCCCTTCAAAATATCTTACAACACACATAAGAACAAATGGTCAATTAATGAACTTCTGACCATGTGTGTTCAAGAGGAAGGGAGGCTGATTTTAGATATGGAAGAAAGTGCACATTTAGTCACTCAGAGAAAGACTAAAGCTCCCAAAGCCAAACGCAAAGGAAAGGGTAAAGTATCCATCCATACAGAAGACAAGAAGGAGTCCAAGTGCTTCTTTTGCAAGAATAAAGGGCATATAAAGAAAGATTGTCTCAAATTCAAAGCTTGGCTTGACAAGAAAGGTACTCTAACCTCATTCGTATGTCATGAATCCAATTTGGTTTATGTCATAACACATGGTGGATTGATTATGGTTCTACAATCCATGTTTCAAATACCTTGCAGGGTTTTCTAAATCAAAGAAAACCATTGGGAAGTGAACAAAGCATCTATTCAGGAAACAAGATGGGTTCACATGTGGAAGCGATTGGGATGTGCAGACTTATTTTAGATTCTGGTTTTGTTTTAGATTTGGAAAAATACATTTTATATTCCAAGTTTCTCTAGAAATTTGATTTCAGTATCAAGGCTTGTACCAGCAGGATATTCCTTTAATTTTAATAAAAGCTCTGTTGATTTATTTTATAAATCTAAGCTTATTGGGAATGGTACATTGTCCGACAAGCTTTTCCAAATTAATTTAAAAAACGATACCTCCTATAATGTGATGCACGCCCAAACTGGTATGAAAAGATGTGTTATGAATGAGAATTCCTCTATTTTGTGGCATCGGAGATTAGGTCATATCTCCATTGAGAGAATTAAAAGATTAGTAAAAGATGGAATACTTGATACTCTTGATTTTGCTGATTTTGGCACTTGTGTGGACTGCATAAAGGGAAAGCAAACCAACAAGTTCAAGAAAGATGCCAAGAGAAGTTCGAAAATACTGGAGATCATACATACGGATATCTGTAGCCCAGATATGGACTCGTATGGTCAGAGATACTTCATCTCATTTATTGATGACTATTCACGATATATGTATCTCTACTGCTTCATAATAAGAACGAAGCATTAGATGCCTTTAAGGTATTTAAGGCAGAAGTAGAGAAACAATGCGGCAAGCAAATTAAAATCATGAGGTCAGATAGAGGTGGAGAATATTATGGTAGATACACTGAGAATGGACAAGCACCTGGTCTGTTTGCTCGGTTTCTTGAAGAAAATGGAATTGTTGCACAATACACCATGCCGGGTCTCCTGACCAAAACGGTGTAGCTGAAAGGAGAAACCGGACATTATTGGACATGGTAAGGAGCATGATTGTCAGCTCCAACCTACCTAAATCCTTGTGGACTGAAGCTCTTAAAACTGCTACGTATATATTAAATCGGGTTCCAACCAAGGCTGTTTCAAAACGCCATTTGAGTTATTTAAAGGTTGGAAACCAAGTTTGCAACATATACGTGTTTGGGGATGCCCATCTGAAGTAAGAGTCTATAATCCACAAGAAAAGAAACTAGACCCAAGGACTATTAGTGGATATTTTATTAGATATGCTGAGAAGTCCAAGGGTTATAGATTTTATTGTCCATCTCACAGCACTAGGATTGTGGAATCAAGAAATGTAAAATTTCTTGAGAATGACTTGATCAGTGGGAGTGATCAATCTAGTATTTGGCTTCTTCTGAGAAAGATCATTCAGATATTCAGCTTCCACTTCAAGTGAGGGATTGGTTGTTATTTATAGCACTCCTCAACTCAAATAAGTGCTCAACAACCAGTCATTAAGATTTCACAAGCTGATGGTAATCTAGAAGATCATGTTGTTCATCAACAATCAGTTGTGCAAGATATCCTCAAGAGGTCATTGACACAACATTAAGAAGATCAACTAGAATAAAGAAATCAGCAATTTCTAGTGATTATGTTGTGTATCTACATGAATCTGATTATAACATTGGAGCCGAAAATGATCCTGAAACATTTTCACAAGCCATGAGTTCTAAGGAATCAAACTTGTGGTACAATGCCATGAAGGACGAGATGGAATCTATGGTATCTAATCGAGTCTGGGATCTTGTTGAGTTGCCTGATGGTGTAAAAGCTATTGGATGTAGATGGATCTTTAAAATAAAGAAAGGCTCACAAGGCAACATTGAAAGATATAAAGCAAGACTCGTTGCCAAAGGATTCACTTAGAGGGAAGGAATCGACTACACGGAGACATTTTCTCCTGTATCCAAGAAAGATTCTCTCCGAATAATTATGGCATTGGTAGCTCACTTTGATTTTGAGTTACATTAAATGGATGTGAAAACTGCATTCCTTAATGAAATTTAAAGGAAGAGGTTTACATGAAACAGCCTGAAGGATTTTCCTCTGGTGATAGTGAGCATTTGGTTTGCAAGCTTAAGAAATCCATATATGGATTGAAACAAGCCTCACGTCAGTGGTATTTAAAATTTCATGATGTGATCTCTTCCTTTGGTTTTGAAGAAAACATCATGGATCAATGTATAACTAGAAGGTTAGTGGGAGCAAAATTTGTTTCTTGGTCCTATATGTAGATGACATTCTACTTGCAACTAATGATAAAGGGTTGCTATATGAGGTGAAACAATTTCTCTCCAAAAATTTTGATATAAAAGATATGAGTGAGGCATCTTATGTCATTGGCATTAAGATCCATAGAGAAAGATCTCGAGGCATTTTAGGATTGTCTCAAGAAACTTATATCAATAAAGTCTTGGAGAGATTTCAGATGAAAAATTGTTCACCAAGTGTTGCACCTATAGTGAAGGGTGACAAGTTCGCTTTGAACCAGTGCCCTAAAAATGAACTTGAACGGGAACAAATGCACAACATTCCATATGCTTCAGCTGTTGGAAGCCTAATGTATGCTCATGTTTGCACAAGACCTGCATTGCATTTGCAGTAGGAATGTTGGGAAGATATCAGAGTAATCTAGGTTTAGACCACTGGAGAGCTGCTAAAAAGGTCATGAGGTATCTTCAAGGGACCAAGGACTACATGCTCATGTATAGACGAACTGATCATTTGGAGATAGAGGGCTACTCAGATTCGGACTTTGCTGGCTGCGTTGATTCTCGGAAATCAACATCAGGATTTATTTATGTTAGCTGGTGGAGCCATATCATGGAGGAGTGCAAAGCATACTTTGACTGCTACCTCTACTATGGAAGCGGAGTTCGTTGCTTGTTTTGAGGCTACATCGCAAGGTGTATGGTTGAAGAGTTTCATCTCAGGGCTTAGAATTGTTGACTCTATTGCTAGGCCGATTAAACTGTACTGTGACAATTCAGCTGCTGTATTTTTGGCTAAAACCATAAGAGTGGTAGTCAAAGTAAATATGTCGACATTAAGTATTTAGCCATAAAGAACGTGTTAAAGAAAATAAAGT
The DNA here is from genome assembly GCA_900491605.1 of Calamus simplicifolius. Classification (NCBI taxonomy): domain Eukaryota; kingdom Viridiplantae; phylum Streptophyta; class Magnoliopsida; order Arecales; family Arecaceae; genus Calamus; species Calamus simplicifolius. The sequence goes on from UESW01003929.1 coordinate 2,095,168, forward strand.
GGTCATAGAACACGTTAGCACTGAATTGATGATAGTCGATCCTTTGACTAAAGGCATGCCAATTAAGAATTTTAAGGATCATGTGATACGAATGGGAGTTGGTTCCATGATATAATTGCATGGATAACAATTTGTACAAAGAAACTCTTATTTCAATTATTTATTTATTTCTCATTCAAGTGTACACATTATTTGACTTTCAAGAAATGACAAACTTTTCTTTTGGACTCTGAATAAACATATGGTTTATTCATTATGTTATGTTGTCACATTTGGAATAGTGGTAAAGAAATTGAATGCATTGTAATACATAGAAGATAATACTCAATTATAGAGGACCTATCGCTATGATTCATGTATTTGGTTTCTTGTTCAGTATTGAGAATTATGGATTAAGATAAAAATATACGGATCAAGTGGGAGAATGTAGTATCCCGTTTAAAAGATGTCTTATTTTAGCTTAATCGTCAGATAATTCTCTATGCCATGTTAATGAGTGGTAACGAAATCTCTTAAATAGTGTTAAACGCTTAAACGCCTGTGGTGGATTAAATAGTGTTAAACGCTTAAACGCCTACTTTGATGGGAGTAGGCGGTGGAAGGGAGTTAAGATATCTCTTTAAATAGAGATCCCTTCTAAGGCTTTCATAACAAACAAAAATGTCATCGAGAGAAAACCAAAAAGAAGCCAGAGAGATTGGGTCCGTGATCAAAACTGATCAAGAGCATATCCTGAGGACATACATCATCGTGTGCGATAGCTCATTGATTGGAAGCACTCAATCAAGGTTTTCGAAGCGGTAGATCAAGCTCCATCAAGGTTCCCCAAAGCGGTAGATCAAGATCTTGAGAGGTGCAACTGATTCAGATCGAGAGGAAGATCAAGATCCTTACTCTCATCTGGAAGAAAATCAATAGCAATGGCTCGAGGTATTTATCGATCTTGACTTGCTTTATTCTCATAATAAATACATTGATCACATGTTTCCGCATATATGATAGGGATCAATATATTTAAATTAAGTCTAACAACTGAAAGACGGAGCGGGAGAAGAAAGCCAAAGTGGAAGACGATGAAAGGCCAGTGTAAATAATTTTTTTAAAGAAAAAGCAGAGTAATTGATTCTAAAACGGGCTCTAGCTTTGGCAAAAAAAGCAGAGTAATTGACTCTAATACGGGCTCTAGCTCTGGCTCTGAAAATATACCAAATATATATATCTATGGCTCTGGCTCTGCCTTTGGCGCTCTGGTTTTGGTTCTGCTTTTGTTATTTTGTTTGCCTTCTTCTTCTCTCCGGATGACACGGGAGTCAAGCCGGTCCTCGCTTGGGTCCCGGGCGGTTGGCCATCATATGGAATGCAGCCTCCTTGCTATGTAGGCGCTGGTAAAGATTTATCGGTCAAATAATTAGATTCTCAAATCTTGACATCAGATTAAAAAAAAAGCAATGAAAACCGGGGCAAGTTATTAACTCGTTGGTTACCTATTAAGTGAATTCAGGGTCGTTTATTTTCAAATCCCCTTTAGGATTCCCTTATACCTTAAGGGGCGTTTGGTAGAAGGTAATATATTCAGATTACCGGTAATTTAAAAGGGTCCTATCGGATAACCATGTTTGGTACGCATTTTGAATTGTAATCTATGTTGCAGTGGTAATCTGGATTACCTCAAGAGGAGGTGGCTATCCATATTACCGGCTATCTAATAAGTTTTATTTTTAACAAAATTACTCTTGCCTCTTTTGTAAAAAATAAAATTATTCCTTCCTCCAAACAATTAAATTAATTAAAAAATTAAATTAAAAACTTAAATTAATTTTAAAAATTAATTTTTTATTTAATTTTAAAAATTAATTTTTTATTTAATTTTAAAAATTAATTTTTTTAATTTTAAATTAACTTTTTAAAAAATATTTTTTTAAATTTTTAAAATAATTAAATTAATATTTAAATTTATTTTTAAATATTAAATTAATTATTTAATTTTAATTTTAATTTTAATTTTAATTTTAATTATAAAAAATAATTTTTTATTTTTTAAATAATTTTTTTAAAAATTAATTTTTATTTTTATTTTTTAAAATATTGAATTAAATTAATTAAATTAATTAAAAAATTAATTAATTTTTTTATTTTTTTTAATTAATTTAATTTTTTAAATTTTTTAAATATATTTTAAAATTTAATTTTTTTTAATTTTTTTAAATTAATTTTTAAAAATTAAATTTTTTTAAATTTTTTAAATTAATTTCAAATTTTAATTTTTTTTTTTAATTTTTTTAAATTAATTTTAAAAATTAATTTTTTTAAATTTTTTAAATTAATTTTTATTTTTTAAATTAATTTTTAAATTTTATTTTTTAAAAATTAAATTAAGTTAATTAAAATTTTTATTTTTAAATTAATTTTATTTTTTAAATTAATTTTATTTTTTATTTTTGTAAATTAATTTTTTAAAATATTAAATTAAATTAATTAGAAAAATAATTAATTTTTTTATTTTTAAAGTAATTTAATTTTTAATTTTTTAAATTAAATTTTAAATTTTTAAATTAATTTTTAAATTTTTTAAATTAATTTTAAAATTTTTTAAATTAATTTTAAAATTTTTTAAATTAATTTTTAAATTTTTAAATTAATTTTTAAACTTTCTTTTTTAAATATTAAATTAATTAAAATTTTAGTTTTAAAATATAATTTTTTTTTATTTTTTATTTTTTTAAAAAGTAATTTTTGTTTTTATTTTTAAAAAAATAAATAAATTTAATTTAATTTTTTTAAAAAATTTAATTTTTTTTAATTAATTTAATATTTTAAAAATATAAAATTAAAAAAATAATATATCAATTATTCTATTAATCTTAATTAATTTTATATAATAAAATATTAAAAAATAAATTACTTTTAAAATATAATAAATAAATTATGATAATTGAAAGTTTAAGAATCAAAAAAAATTGAATATATGTTTAAAGATTAAAAATATATTTTAATCTTAAAAAATAATTAAATCTAGTTTATTATACTTATTTTGAAAATTTGATGTTATATGACTGGTAATCAAACAAAGTAATCAATATTACTGTAAGGCATACCAAACATAGTAATCAATATTATTAGTAATCCATCCAATAGTAATCTATCTTATAAGTAATCTACATTGCCATTTAGAAGCATGGCAGATGGGATGAGGATGGGCTACCGCTCGGCTGGATCGGGATGAGTCCGCTTCACACGGCTCTAGTTCTCATCCCGGCCTTGAGCACGTCATGGATAGAGCTGAAAATGTTTGTGGTTTGCTCTCCACCGTGGTTTATCCTTCCGCAAAGCATGGCGTGGGTGAGAATGGGCTTCCGCAAACCATAGCGCACACGAGTGTCCCTCTGCATAACAAGGCGCGCGACCTTATCTTGGGCGGCTCTGGATCCGCTCGGCCAGGGCGCGCGCGTGCTTGCTATGCACCGGCGTGCACGCCCGTGGGCTACGCGCACAACGCTGGCTTGGCGCAGGAGCGCCTTAACATAAATTATTTAATAAATTTTAATTTTTTAAAAAATAACATGATCATTTAAATCTAATATATATATATATATATATATATATATATGACTAAAAAATTAACTACTTCCTTTAATAACTTTTAAATTTTATTAATTAGTAAGTGTAGAAATAAAGTATTTATATTGAAAGTGTCGACAGCCTCAGTGAAAAGCTTCCATAAACCTATCTATAAAAAATATTATTTTATTTCATTTAAATTCTATGTTTAAAAAAATCTTAATAAGAGTTTTATTTTATTTTATCTGAATTTTATTGTTTAAAACAAATAACTATTCCTAACATTAGTAAAACTTTTTTTGATTGCAATATGGTTCCTGGACCCTATAAATTATTGTAAGGTATCATAAAGATATAAAAGAGTTTTATTTTATTTGTATTCCATAAAATATATTTTTTAAAACAAAGATCCCATCTATTTTTTTAATTATAATTTTAAATCAATTCAACTCTTTTTAAAATTTAAAAATATTTTTCATCTAACGTACATAGTTTATTTATGTTACACATGTTGAGAGCAATCCATAAAAAAGAAAAACATTATAATTTTAAAAATAAAACTGATTTATTTAGTATGATCCAGCATATATACCAAATGGTACGCAACATTCAGAACGCCATAATTTATCAACGGAAGAAATAAATACTAAATACTAAATAAGGTACACAGCATTCATTCAGCAGCCTTAACGCGAGGAATTCAAAGGGAAGAAAGAATTAAAAAAAAAAAAAAAAGTTCTTTTTATCTCTCCTTATAACCAAGCATGCCGCGCATGAACCACCCATCATCAGCACCGGTGAGAAAAGCATGGACATAGACATGAAATTATTTCTCGTTGCCGCTTGGTGCAGTGGTGGTAGTCGATACGGGCAATTGAACCTCTGCCGTGGTCTCTTTTCGAGGAGTTGAGCTATAGTAACAGAAGTAGAGTATCAATTGTGAAGCTCCGAACAGTGCTCCCAAACCATTTGGAATCTGCAAACAATCAAGATACAGAATCAATGATGCCTCCATAGAGCCTTCTACATAGAAGAGTAATTAAAAAGAAAAAGATGCAGAGTAAGGTAGTGTTTAATACGGAGATATAAGGAAATGCTATAGCTAGAAGGGATATGTTTGAAAAAATTTAATCAGAGGAGATAACCATGATTAACCATGAGTTATCTCTTGAACTTATTCCCTAGGTAGCGTTTGGTAGGAAAAATATTATCCATGGGATAGAGTTTATCCCATGGTTATTCCTAGGATATCCCTTGGCTATCCCATCATATCAAATGCAAAAAGGTAAATTCATAGGATAACCTTTTTTTTTACTCTTATTTGAAGGGATAACCAGCTATTCCTGCATTTTCTAGGGAATAAATTGAAGGGATATCCCATGGTTAACCATGGATTATCCTTTGGTTAACTTTATTCCTTGCTATCCCTTATAGTTATGACTTTTGGGAATAAGAGGGGATATCCCATGGATATCTTCTCTTATCCCCTATTTCAAACACTACCTAAAGAAACTAGGAACAACAGGCAGACTTGTAATTTTAAAAAAAATAAGACTTGTAATTTTAAAAAAAATACATGCTATCCTTAGGGATAAATTTTGGGCTATCAAACACTATCTAAATGATGTCAAGGCATACTCACCAGCACAAATATATCGAATTGAAGGAGTGCGTATACCGTCCAGCACACACCGTTAAGGAACGCCGTGAGAGAAAGAAGGAAGGGCATGTATTCAACGCTCTTAGTTCGGATAACTAGTCTCTACAATTAATTAAATGGAGATGATTATATTTTAGTGACATTTTAGTCACAGAAATGACACCATGATGAATATATATATAAAAATATATAAACAATGGACGATAAATGAAGACCTACCATAATTGATAGAGGAGCTGCGTACATGCACGTGCCAAATATGACGCAGAGGATTCCAACAATTAAAATTCTTCGCTCATGAGTGTGAGCCCCGGCGATGACACCTGTGATTACTGCTCCCATGAACACTAATTCCACAGCCAATATTTTCGAAACCTTCAACTAAATGAGAGCAAAAAAAAAAACAGAGTAAGATAATGAAATAAAAGAGAAGCTTGTACGTAAACGAAGAGAAGCGATTAAGAGAATTAAGAGCACGCACGCGGGACTGGTTGGGAGCATAGAGGAAGAAGATGGCGAGATAGATGGCTTCGAGCACAAGTCCGATACCATTGATTGTAACGATAAGGATGCTATTTGGGCGTACTATTGGGAGCCCGTAAAACACCCATAGCATGCAGTTGAGGACGGTTGCAAGATATGGGATGGCCGAAAAGTCCTCAACCGCTTTCTTCTTCCAAATCTTGACGAATGTCGGCCTGTATCACCACAGTTGATTTCATTTATCTCATTATTGTTAATCGTTAATCTCAGTAGAAAAATATTCTGATCGTCTTTATAAAGGAAAAGAGCTTACACTGGAGAGAGAAATAAGCCAAAGGATAACACATTCCCTGGAAATTTAAAAAAAAAATAATACGAGAGATTGTTGTTATAGGTTAGAAGAAATACAAAAATCACAGCAACAAAAAAAAATGGGAGAGAAGAACAGATCGTTGCAAAAATATTTGTCTGATTCTTTTTTTTTTTTAAAAGGGCGAATGAGATTTGCGAACGGCATAAAGCCGGACAATAAAAATTAGAAAAAATAAAGAATGAAGGCTGGGTTGGTTTTGTTACATACCGATGATTCCAATAATATTGCGAATCGCGTTCGTGCTCAACATCTTCGGCTTCTCCTCACCTTCGACACCCAACAAATCACTAGAAGAGAGAGCTACGAAAAGAGGAGGAGACGAAGATGTTTTGGGAGAGAATGCGGAAGGGTCTCTGAGAAAGCCAATATAGAGAAATTTAAAAACGGCAAGAGTATTTGAAGGATTCCGAAACGGGCTCTATGAAACCGGCTGTATGAGCTGTCGAGAAAAACGAGGAGGGATTGACTGAAGATTTGGATATAATTAGGATTATCTCGAAAATAGGAAGAAGATTTAATTTGATTTATCCAATCGGAACAAATCTAATTTGATGTGAGAGACCAAATATATCTCCCTCTTTTTTCTTATCCACTCGTAGGCTCTGACTCTGCCTGCATGCATCCGTTATATATAAAAAAAAATTTTCAACAACGAACTCCACGCATAGATACTCTATGCCAATGAAACATCAGCCGTCCATTCTTTTCAGGATCAAAATCGTATGGCTGCTTTAGACCAGGGCTAGGATTGATCGCATGATATGAGGATTTGAATCGAATCACGTTATTGATGCTGTAAAAAAAAGCAGTCTTTCTCTCTATTTTTGGGTCTATGGCACTTTTCCTTGGATAGAGCAAAAAAATCTGGATTATTATCCATTTGGTAGTTTGAGCTCGGCAAAACGACCTAATTTGCGGTTCTGGATGAAACTAAAATTTTAAGAACTTTATTCAATTACATGCTCTGATGTGATAAGAAATAACCGCTAGGCTGCTTGCTTTGCAGCTGGTAAGATAAACACTCCAACACCAACATGTTATAATATAAGATCTTTTTACTTGGAATTAAGATATCAAATTTAATTAAGGTGGGCATGGGTCAATTGAAGCAAATAAAGAATAAAAAGAATAATCCAAAGTATTAAAGCAAATCATTTTTAAACTCGGACTACGTATGACTGGCTCAAGTCTGATTCAATGTGAATCTCTAAGCACCAAGCTCGAACCCAACCTGATCCTGCCCATATTTATATATTATAATTATAATTATAATATATATTCATGTATAAAATTAAAAAAGTGGTGGGTTTATTAGAGAATCCATCCATTAGCTCCAAAGTCTAGATTTTGATTTCCATATCAAGCCTTTAACAAAAGTTATATTCAAATATATACATAATATATAATATAAATATTATATAGAGATAGATTTGGCTACATTCAATGTAGCCAATTTATCTTTTATATATATATATATATATATATATATATATATATATATATACATTCAAATCAAGCTAAATCTATTTTTATTGAGCTTGGGCACAACTGAACCCTGTATGTTAAAAATTATGATCTAAACTCTCTGAAATTTTTAAGGCTAGGCTTTAACCTACCCAACACATGCCCACTTTACTAAATTAGAAACAAATCGTTTAATTCTCCATGATCTTAAAGTTGGGTTTGATAGTTGGTAATTTAAATAGAGTTCATCAAATAACTATGTTTGGTACATATTTTAGATGATAATCTATCTTGTAGTGGTGATATGGATTACTTTACTAGAGATAATACAGATTACTTCATGAAGGGATGATTATCCATATTACTAAATATAGTTAATTTTTTTAAACAAAATTGCCCCCACTTCCTTTGATCACTTTTTACTCGACTCTTGGTCTACCTCGTTGTAACCTTCGGTGGCCCCACGACCATTGACATTCTCAATAGCTTCGAATATCATTTATAATATAAACTTTTTAAATATTATCATTTATAAAAATAATTTTTTAAATTTAAATATATAATAATATATAAAATTTTAATAAATTTAATTTAGGAGTATTTTAGAAATTTGATGTTATATGACTAGTAATCTATTTGTCATACCAAATATAATCAATATTACTATAGCATTATATTTGTATACTAAACATAGTAATCAATATTATTGATAATCTATCAAGTGATAATCTATCTTGTAGACAATCCACATTACCAATAATAAATATGATAATCAGTTTATCATGCTTTAAAATTTTATTTAAATTTTGTTATAAATCTTTTTTAGTTTTAAGTAATTATCTCTTCTTTTTGTTAGAATATAAAATATTTTAATAAAATTTAAGATTCTTTGTAAAATGATTTTCAAAATATTTTATATTTAAATACTATAAATATTTATATATTATGATATTATTAAATATCCATTATATAATATATGTTATATATGATATATAAATATTTAGTAATATATTATATAATAATTTAATATGCAAGAAGGTCATAATTATTAATAATTTTAAATTTAATATTTACATATTAGTATATAAATATATAATAGCACTAAAAATCTTAAATGTTAAATTAATATATAATTTTAATATTAATATAAAATATCATATTAAACATTAAATATTTAAATATATATTAAATATTTAAATATTATTTAGTGCAAAATTAATATATACTCAGTAAGTTTTATTAGATATGTATATGAAAGATAAGAGCATAATCTAATATTATGAAAGTTTAGTAATCTCAAATAACTCTACTTTTTAGATTGGAATTCGATTACCATAGGTTCCTACTTGTTACACTTCTAAAACATTGTCATGGGAATTGGAGACTCAGATCGGGGCTAACCTGGCGGCAAAAATCTAATACAATCCATGAACCTAGCCTAAACTTATCCAAAAAAAATATGATTAAGATTTTACTCTTTGTGACCTAAATCTGAAATAACCTAAAAATTTTATGATCGAATTAGATCGGATCATGAGTAACCCAAAATGACCAAAAAATGAAATTTTTTAAGAAAATATATAAGCTTTAATTACCATTCATAATTGGTTGTTTGAAAATGAGGGTAAGATATATTTTCTATTTTATAGGTTTTAAATTGTAGAATTTTATTCAGATAGCATTATATAATTTTATGAATTATTAATTACATTGTTTTATGGTTAATGATTTAATATTTTATATTTTTTGATAGATAATATAGCTAATGCTAATGTAACTCAATAAATGCTAGGATTAAAAAGTAAATTTTTGAAGTTCAATGTCATTGAAGGATTAATGCCAATAATTTCAAATATTTTAAAGCGATGGAAGAATAGAATCATACTTCATTCTTTTCCTTATTTTTAAGATTAAGCATATTTCAAACATATATTTATTATATCTTATAATTTTATTAATAATCTGATATTAACATTTATTTAATTTTTAAAAAATACTTTTATAGGATACCTTTTAATTATATTATTTTACTATTTTATAAGTTTATAATTATTATTTCTATTATTAATGCCTCATTATTGTATAATTCTGTGCTTATCCGTTCCAACATTTAAAGTAACAATTGGATTAAAAGAAAGCATTGAATTCATCATTGTTAAATTATCTTTTAAAAAAAGTATACATTAATTTTTTTTTAAAAAATATTAAGTCAATTCAAAATAATTTATATTATTTTACTATTTTATAAGTTTATAATTATTATTTTTATTAATGCCTCATTATTGTATAATTCTGTGCTTATCTGCGCTAACATTTAAAGTAACAATGGATTAAAAGAAAGCATTGAATTCATCATTGTTAAATTATCTTTTAAAAAAAGTATACATTAAATTTTTTTAAAAAAATATTAAGTCAATTCAAAATAATTTAAGCATTGATTGTAGATTAATTATTTATAATTAAGATTTAACTTTTGTGGCCTAAATCCAAACATAATCCGAGACCGAGATGATCCCCAAACCGAAATGGTGCGATCGGACCGATTGCCACCTCTTGCTGGTTCCATGGCTCCGCGTCCGCGTCTCATCTACTTAGTCCGGAACCAGGCCGATTCGCTCTTTCTCGGTTGGAAGGATCCAGACGCCGCCCGCGGATCGAGTGCTTCGTGGAAGATTCCAGACGGAAAGCGCCAGAAGAAATAGGGCTTGGGAACGCTGGCTGCTGCCAATGCCTGCCATCGTTAATGCCGAAGGCCCTCTCTCTTCTTCTGCCTCTGGGTCAAGCATGCTCATCCCTCCTCAGTCCCCGCGCGCATGACCTTCCGTGGTCTCCAAGCGCACTTACATCACCGCTCCATCGTTAGCTATCTTCACCTCCCGGATCGTTTAATTCCCCCCTCTTTCGGTTCGTTCTTTTGCTATTAAGCTGAAAAGAATAATCATCGGGTTTCGCATGTCTTTTTTATCCGATTTAAAGTTTGCTTCTTTTTTTTTAAACAAAAAATTCCTTTCTTCCTGTTGATTCCGATAGATCTCGCTATCGGAATCGATTGATTTGGTTACAGAGGTAATAGAAGAGATTAGGACCCTTTTCTTCTTCCTCTTATTATTATTGTGAGCATTGTTTGCTTGAATGATTGGGTTTTAGGAGTTTTTTTTCGCACCATTGGAAACCCTATTATTATATATTTTTAAACTAATATTTGATCTGGTGTTTTAATTTCGAGTTTTTGGAAAAAATAGATTTGCAGTCATCTATTTCGAGTTTAGTTAGATGATTGTGATAGTGCACTGGTGATCTCTGGCTGCCCGATATCAGGCCTGAACTTTTTGGCTTAGTTTATGTTTTGATTTTATGCACTTTTAGTTATTGTCTGTGATAATTTTACGAGCAGCTTATGTTAAATACATTTTGACAAAATTTTGATGCTTTTGGTGATCAGCACGCATCATTCTCAGCGCATCTAGATGTTATTCGTCATTCGTTATTATGGATCCATTTCAGATGATGTTTTGGTTCGATCCTTATGTGGTAGATGAATTGTCTGCATTATTCGTACCCTTGACATTATCTTGGAAGCCTTCGGTTCATGATCGCCCAGACAAGTTGGAATGTTGACGAGATTCAAATATAGAAACTGCTTATAGAAAGGAATGAGCAGTTTACATTATTTGTACCTCGTCAATATTTCATCTTAAATGTCTTTGGGTGACTTTGAAGTCTAAGGTTCATCCTTGATGAGCCGAGTTGATATGTTGGTGAACTTTAAAATGCCATGCTAAGAAATTAGGTGGTTCGATGATAGAATCTTGTTGTAATTTTAAATATATTTTGACAGATTTTTTATACTTTTGGTCCGTATCATTATCAGCTCATCCAGATATTATTCATCATGCATTGTTATCGATCCATTGGAGATGATGTTTTGGTTCGATCATATGATTTGCTTATATGGTAAATGAATTGTTTGCATTATTTGTGCCTCAACTTATTTTGGAAGTCTTTGGTTCATGATCACCCAGGCAAGGTAGAATGTTGACGATGTTCAAATATAGAAACTGCTTATAAAAAGAATGAGCAGTTTACATTATTTGTACCTCGTCAATATTTCATCTTTAATGTCTTTGGGTGATCTTTGAAGCCTAATTAAGGTTCGTTCATCCTTGAGAAGAGTGGTTGATATGTTGATGATCTTTAAATGCCATGCCAAGAAATTAGGAGGTTCAATGATAGAATCTTCTTGTAATTTTACAATTTGATGCCTTTGTTCAATAATATGAGTGGCTTATGTGGTAAATGAATTGTTTGTGTTACTTGTACCTCGATATTATCTTGAAAGCCTTCGGTTTATGATCGCAAGTTGAAATATTGATGGGGCTCAAATATAGAAACTGCTTATAGAAAGTAATGAGCAGTTTACATTATTTGTACCCATCAATATTTAGTCTTTAATGTTTTTGGGTGATCTTTAAAGCCTAAGGTATTATGAACAGTGCCTTTGAAATAAGATGTAGTTATACTTTTTGATTTTCTAAATTAATAAAAGAAATATTTTTCTTTAATCTTGCCTCATTTGTATAAAAGATGAATGTTTATATAAAAATCTAAAATATATTATGAGACTGTAATTTAAGTAATGTATACAAGAGGATTAAAATTACAGCTAATATATTTAAACATATCCGTGATTGATAGACTAATCACTAATATGGTCCATGAACATTATAAATGTGACAATCTTATCCGGATTGTTGTGTAGAGATACTTAGTGGATGTATTATATATAATAAGATTATATAAGACTGGACCAATATAATTTGAATCTTTATTTAAGACTATTATAAAGAATTCAATTTATGTCACAAGATGATCATATATAAATCAACCTTAATCCTGATTTAATCACGTTGATTGTGCTATTGAATTTTTTGATTTATTTATTAAAGCTCATTTGATATTGGGCCCAATACTTAAAAATATAGAATGAAGCTTAAAATTAGTTCTTTTAAGTGTTGATTAAGTGACTAAACAGTTATGCGTGCCATTTATGATCCGGTTTAATTAGTAAATCAATTGTACTTAAGGAATAAGAGAAAATTAGAGGGGTATAAAAGTTATTTTACCTAGCTTTAATTATGAACTAATTATGGAGGGTTGAATTACATGTAATGATTATATCAGACTCTTAGTAAAATAATCTAATAGTACATTCTCGAGTTTTTAATGAAATAATTTTAAGACTGAATAAATAATTAAAGAGTTTTAATTGAGTTTATTCAAGTTTATTGGAGCTTGAACCACATACCATCTTAAGTTAATAATAATCTTGGTTTGAATAATTATTATAATTATTTATTTATTTTTTTAAATAAAATATTTATTAAAACTTTAAAATAAAGAGTTTATTATGAAGATAAATAATCAATTTGATTAATTATTTTTTTATATTTTGGTACACTAAATTAGTTATTGGATAAAATAAAAAGGTGTTTAGACACATTGTTCATATAATAATTGATATGAATGGTTGCACATAAATATTTATTGTAGAGAGAATTTTGCTCTGGTAAGTGGTGCATTTTATGAGTTAATGGAGAGAGAGAAATTTTATTTTTTAATAATTTTGATAATATGATTATTAAGAATATTAAAAATAAAATAATAAATTTGATTTATTAGATATTTAAAATTAATAATATCTAAAATTATTAAATGAGATTTGATAATTTAATATTATTATATTTAATTTAAATATTATTTATAAATTAGTTGCAAATAAAAAAATAAATTTTTTTTTTGATATGATCACAGAGTTGACGTACATGTCAGAATTATTTTTATTAGGTAAAAATAGGTTGTAATGATAAATGTTATCTAAATTAAATATTGTAATAGATAAACGTTATCTAAATTAAATATGTAACGGATAAACGTTATCTAAATTAAATATTATAACGGATAAATGTTATCTAAATTAAATGGTGTAACGGATAAACGTTATCTAAATTAAATGTTGTAATGGATAACGTTATCTAAATTAAATGTTGTAACGAACAAACGTTATCTAAATTAAATGTTGTAACGGATAAACATTATCTAAATTAAATATTGTAACGGATAAACGTTATCTAAATTAAATATTGTAACGGATAAATGTTATCTAAATTAAATGTTATAATATAAATATTTTATCTTTCATGTTTTTTTTTTTTGGCCTTTGAAGCCCATGCACAATTAATACATTAGGGAATTTTAAATGCCATGTTAAGATATTATGAGGTTCAATGATAGAATTTTTTTGTAATATAACAAGCTACTCTATTAAATACATTATAGTAGATTTTTTATATTTTTTGGTCATCATCATTTTCTGTCCCTATGTCAGATGATATTTAGATTAACATATCTAAACTGCTCATTGGATGAAATGAGCTGTTTACATTATTTGTATCTCATCAATATTTTGTCGTTAATGTTTTTGGATGATTGGTTCATCATTAGTAGGCCTTTAGATTGATGGTATATTGTTAAACTTTAAACGCTTGTACGAAGGAAATGAGCAGTTAATGTATGTATTTTGCCTTCTTCAAGTTCTTAAACATTTTGACTTTTGTTCCATCTTTTGACTTTTGTTCCATCTCTTAATGGGCACAAAAGTCCTCAAGTTGTAGTTACGTTTAACCTTGTTATGATATTATTAGGTTTGATTATATAGTCATCAAGCACTTGGAGCCTTTGATTATGGGGTATATACCAAAAAAAAAAAAAACAAGAGACAAGTCCTGAAGTTATAGCGGTGATTAATCTTGTTAAGATATTCTTAGGTTCGATTATGTAGTCATTGAGCACTTGGAGCCTTTAATATAGGGTATATGCCAAATTAAGAAAAGGGTATATTGCTTGTAAAATATTACAAGGAGTGCATGTTGATTACTTGTGTGTAATATTTTGATGTTTTCATGTATTCTCATAATTTGAAGTTGTATCTTTTATGTATAATCATGATTAGTGATTTGCATGATGCTTTTACATTTGTAATGAAAAATTAAATAAATATATCCTTTTTTGAGATTATTTAGCCTGTGGATATTAAGATGATATGAAGAAGGCTACTTTGCCCTTAACATCATGCTTTTTTTTATTTTAATTCTTTTTAATATATGTTGACTGGTCCAAAAAATTTTGGTATCTTATTTTAAATTTAATGTTTTAATTTTTTAAATTTATGAAAGTCTTCTCTATTTTTTTATTGAAAACATGCTTCCCACTTTATTAATATATTATATTCAAATATTTACATAAACTTGAGTTTAGAGAATACAAATTTGGGCCATTAATTGGCACCTAAGGCTTATTCCCTTTTTTTTTCTTGTACAAATATAGCTATAATAATCAAAAGAATATAGGATTTTTTGGAAAATAACTAAAAGAGATGAGAATTTTAAGGCAAAAATTTATGTATTTCTTTCTTTTCAAATGTGCCATCATGTAACGAGAATTGGGCTGATTCTAAGCAAGTCCTCAAGAACTAGAAACATGTTAAGAGAACAATTGTAGAAAGAGTATAGAGATGGAGTAGATTTAAGAGAAAAATTGTCGAAAGAGTATCGGGAGCTAATTATTCATTCTTTTTTTTTTTTATTTAAATATTATTTGTTTAGATCCTATTATAGCAAAATTTTTAATTTTTTTATAACTACTTTTCAATTTAGTTTATAATCTGGTCAAAGGATACTTTGGTGATTGAAAGATTTATTGAATGAATTTACCGAATATGTACCTTTATTTAGGATCTTCCAACTAGAGTATCAAATTATCATAATCCTGGTTGGTTAAATCGAAGAGAGAAGGCTTTTTTAAAGTTGGTGATGTTGGGCTAATATAATTTGATGTTCCATTTGCCTTTACTTTAGTTTCAAAAAGGTACTTTTTTTAAGTTTACTTAGGCAAATTTAACAATTATATTAAACTAACTACATAACTTTTTCACCTCATTATAGGGGACTTTGTTCCATTTCTAATACTTTATTCTTTCTTTTGCAATAATTGCTCATGATCGACATTGTACTTTAGATGTCCCCCTAAGATCTGCTCCCATCTTAGATGTTACCCTCTAAAAGTTGCTCCCACTTTTGATGTGAAGTTCTTCTTCCTTCAAGAGGATTGATCTTCATTATTTTCTTTCCTCTAATGAGAGGTCAAAAATTTGGTGCATTTTGTAGACTAAATAAATTCTTCTATAAAGAAAACACTCCTTAATGGCTAAAAAGCATTTTTTTTTTTTTTGTGGGGAAGACACTCTCTTTCTTATGGGATCTCCTTCCATGCGATGATTGATAAATTATCAACAAGTTTTGCTCCTTTATTTCATTTCATTTTATATTTTAAAGTTAAAACATTATACATGTGTTATTTTAAATAATAAAGATTGATGAAATTCTATCTACCTATAAAAATGGTTCTTCTTACGTATGTATATATGTATATATGTATGTATGTAATGTATATAATGTATGTATGTCTCTCATGTCTAAATTCATATCAACACTTTTAGCTAGCTTTAGTTTTCTTTTATTTTCATGCACTTGATAAATTGGACTTCTTTAATTTTTTTATTGAAAACATGCTCCCCACTCTATTAATATATTATACAAATATTTACATAAACCCGAGTTTAAAGAATATAAATTTGGGCCATTAATTGGCACCTAACAGAGAGATCTAAGGCAATTATAGGCGGCTTCTTTCCCTTTTTTTCTTCTAAAAGAGTATAGGATTTTTTTTAAAAATAGCTAAAAGAGATGAGAATTTCAAGGTAAACATTTATGTATTTCTTTCTTTTCAAATGTGTCATCAGAATTCGACTGACTCTAAGCAAGTCCTTGAGAACTAGAAACATGTTTAAGAGAAAAATTGTAGAAAGAGCATAAAGATAAGGTAGATTTAAGAGAAAAATTGTAGAAAAAGTGTCTGGAGCTAACTGTTCATTCTTTTTTTTTTTTTTCTTTTAAAGAATATCGTTTGCATAGAGTCTATTAGAGCAAAAATTTTAATCTTTTTATAACTACTTTTCAAGTTAGTTTATAATTTGGTCAAAAGATATTTTCGTGATTTAAATATATACCTTTATTTAGGGTCCGCCAAATCAAAGTATCAACAATCCTGGGTGGTTGAACCATAGAGAGAAGTCTTTTCTAAAGTTGGTGATATTGGGCCAATGTAATTTGATGTTCCATTTGCTTGTACTCTAGTTTTAAAAGTTACTTTTTTTTTTTTTTTGTATGTGTCAGCAAATTTAATAATTCTATTAAACTAACTAAGTAACTTTTTCACCTCATTTTCGTGTCATTTCTAGTTCTTTATTCTTTCTTTTGCAATAATTGCCTATAATTGACATTGTACTTTAAATGTCACCCCTTAAGATCTACTCCTATCTTAGATGTTACCCTATGAGATTTGCTCCCAGTTTCGATATGGAGTCCTTCCTTCAAAAAGATTGATTCTCATGATTTTCTTTCCTTGTTGAGAGGTCAAAGATTTGATGCATTTTATAGATTAAATAAATTCTTCTATAAAGAAGACACCCGTTCTTAATGGCTAGATGCAATTTGCATACTGAGAGCATATTTTCTGTGAGAAAGATACCTTCTCTCTTATGGGATCTCCTTTCATGGGATGATTGTGCTCTCTCATTTCATTTCATTTGTATTTTAAAGTCAAAACATATAGGTATTATTTTAAATAACAAAGATTGATGAAATTCTATTTACCTATCAAAATGATCCTTCTTATTGAGTAAACCCATAAGCATTCTCTTACCTACCTAACATAATATATACATACATATATAGATATACACACACATACATATATATATATATATATATATATATATATATATATATATGTGTGTGTGTGTGTGTGTGTGTGTGTGTGTGTGTGTTTGTTCGTATGTATATATATGTATATCTCTCATGCTTAAATTCATGTCAAACACCTTTAGCTGTTATCTTGAGTTTTCTTTTATTTTCTCTCACTTGATAAATTGGATGATTCTCTTAATATACAAATACATCCATCCCCACACAATTTATAATAGAAATTATGAAAGAGATATTAGTCCAGAAAATATGAATCAAATTTGAGCCACAATGATGCAACTTAGTCAACCATGATGTTCCCTCATGATAGACATGGGTAGATTAATGTTAGTCCAACCATAAAATTATATTCATAAAGCTTAAAGCAATGGATAAACATCAATTTGTGCCAAGCCATGCATGCAACAAGCATATCAATATCTTTTGTATTAGTCTTAGTTGGAAGAGTATGCATTTACCAGAATCCAAATGCAACTAAACAGAAGATAAAAATAACAAAATCTTTCATATAACTCAAAGTTGTGACATCCTATTCACTAGCATGTTTTCTCAAAGTACCTCTTGGTAAAGAGAAGGGTGTAAATCCTGCTTATAGCGATCATTAATTTAATCAAAATGCTGAATTTATCGTATTAGTTAATCTCTTGCTAAAGAATAATATAATATATATAATGTACAATAATATAATAATATAATAGTATGAAATGTAAACTCTCTAGCAATCAACGGTTGGCCAATAAATCATCTCATGATTATTTTTTTTGAAAGCATTGCTAGAGATATAAAACACTTATGAAAAATCAAGATGTTATAGTATTTTATGTTTTTTCAAAATCTTATCAGACAGTCTGCATGTAGATTGTATATATAAAGAAGTCACTTCGTATAGAGATATATCAATTAGAAGAAGGAAGTTGGTTGATTGCAATTTATTGGTGCTGATATGGCTGATCCAGCACCATCAGGATTAACGGTAAAGGAGGCTGACGGCGTCCCACTTTCACCTTCAAGGCCAACCTCCGAGGCCAGCCTCCAAGGCTTACCTCCGAGGCCAACCTTCGAAGCTCATCTCCGAGGCCAACCTTCGAGGCTCACCTTCGAGGCCAACCTTCGAGGCTCACCTTCGACACGCATGATACCGTATTGGCGGGTGGCAAATCAAAAAGGACGCCTCTGACGCACAGTAACAATACGGCCTGACATTGTAAGTCCCCCCCCTTTTTGTCCATTATCGGACAGGAATATCTGGAGATCGAAAATCTTCTGGAAAGGAAAAAATGAGGAGATCTTGGAACAGGTATAAAAGCCCGCACTTACAAGAAGGGAAGGATTCTGAACCCTAACTCCCTAGCTTCTTCTGCTAGCCAATTTTCTTGTTTGTTCTCGAGTGACTGACTTGAGCATCGGAGGGTCCCCACTGGAACATCCGGTCTCCGAGGACTTTTCTTGCAGGAGTCTGGCGAGGAGGACCTCCGTTTTCCTGGCGTTCAAGGAAGGTGACTCGGTGTCAACAGATTGGCGCGCCAGGAAGGGGGAAAGAAGAGAAAGCCTTCAACCTATCTGCGATAGCTTCTTTTTCCCCGAGCTCTCAAGCGATGGTGACAACCCATGCGCGAGAGGTCTCCGCTAGTCGCGCTGGGGGGCAGCGTCAAGGGGCTAATCCGCTGGCGGTTGGCCCCTCAACTCCCCTAGCCGACGTTCCTGCATCACCACCACAACAGCTTTAGGAAGACCGGCTTGCCGCCCTTGCCGTGCAAGTCCAATCTTTGGCAATAGCGGTCCAAGGCCTGCAGCACCAAGCGGTGGCTACGCAGCAACCAGAGCCTCTCCCATCAGTGCCAGGAGCCATCCAGCCCAGCCAGCATTCCTTTCGGAGGAGATCTCCTGCTCGAGAAGCTCGCCACCACCACATTTCGCCCAAGCCTCACCGCCGCGAAGCCTCCAAGAGGCCCCGGTCACCCTCTTGCGCTAGTGCATCTCCCAAACAACGACGTGGGAGGGAAGCGGAGCGCCTTCGTCAGCTTCGCCACCGCTCTTCCCCCTCCTCGGATTCCTCGAGGGAGGGGTCCTTTGATGGCAGAATAGCCCGCCGAGCTGAGTGATGGCTCGATGAGTATAATCAGTAATTGGAGGAGCTCAGCTACCAGATCATCAACCCACCAGAGGCGGATTACGATAGCCGACCACCATTGTCTCGTTGGATTATGGAGGAACCGATCTCAACCCGGTTCCGTCTTCCCCAGCTGGACCCATATGACGGGACCACGGACCCCCTGGACCATTTGAAAAGTTATAAGGTCCTCATGCAAGTCCAGGGGGCAACCGACTCGCTTCTATGTATCGCCTTCCCTGCAACTCTGAAGAAAGCTGCTTGAGCTTGGCATTCTCGCCTACCGCCGCAAAGTATCGACTCCTTCCGCCAGCTGGAAAGGGCCTTCCTAGCCAATTTTGATGCCTGCCGAAAGATTCCAAGGGTAGCAGATAGCCTATTCTCAGTCCAGCAAAAGAGTGACGAGTCCCTGCGGGACTACGTCGCCCGGTTTAAGAAGGCCACCCTAGAAGTCTACAACTCCACCCTGGCCTTGAAGCGAGGGCTCTGTCCCTCTCACTTCGCATACTCTCTCGACAAGAAGCCGTCCGGCTCCTACACAGAGCTTTTGAGCCAGGCCCAGAAGTACATCCGTGCCGACGAAGCTGACTCCTCCCGGTGCGAGGCCAGCGGGAGCACCACCAAGAAGCCGGCTCATCCAGAGCCTGTTGAAGCTCGACCTAGAAGGCCTGAGCCTCCTCGCTGACCGAACAACCATCCCCGAGCTCTTGCACCGAGAGACAGGCCCTATACTCCCCTGCTCACCCCGGTATCGCACATCCTGCTCGAGATTGAGGGTGAGCCTTATCTTCAGTGCCCTCCTCCAATGAACCCAAAGATCCTTCGCAACAAGAACCTCTACTGCCGCTACCATCGGGATCATGGCCACGACACCGACGACTGTCGCTCGTTGAAGAAGGCAATAGAGGACCTTATCCAGCATGGCCACCTGGGCAAGTTTGTTCAGAGGAACAATCCGGGAGCTCCTGGTCCATCGTCGCCTTCACCACCGATGATTGACAATGCTCCGACTGAGAAGATGATGGCGATGATTTCCTGGGGGGCAGGAGGCCCGCCCAAGAGGTCAAGGGGAGAGGGGGAGTTAGACTCTGTAATCCATTTTTCTAAAAGGGACTTAGAAGGGGTAGTTAATAAAAATGATGATAGCATCGTTGTGTCCATGACGATAGCTAAGCATCCTGTAAAAAGAATTCTGGTTGATAGTGGGAGCTCGGTGGATGTTCTGAATTATGATGCTTTTGTTCACATGAACCTGTCACCCGACCTATTTGGCCTGTTACCACGCCCCTGATGGGATTCACAGGAGACTCCGTGAAGGTCGAGGGAGAGATCACTCTTCCTGTCACCGCGGTACGGCCCCGTGTCAGAGCACAATCTTCATGAGCTTTCTGGTGGTTCGGGTGCCTCTCGCCTACAATGCCATACTCGGAAGGCCCGGGCTCAATCTCCTCGATGTTGTAATCTCCACCAAAAGGCTCCTAGTGAGATTCCCAACCAGCGAATGGGTCGGGGAGATGCGCGGGAAGCAGAACCCACCACTGCTGTGCTGCCACATGGCCCCCAGCCCTCAGGGGGTGATGTTCGCACCTGCACCAAAGCACTGGACCCCCCGGACTCGACAAGGAGGGGAGAACCGGCCGAGCGCCTGTTAGCCTTTCCTTTGGGAGAAGACCCGGAGCGGACTATCCAAGTTGGGGCTCTGCTTTCGGAGGAGGCTCGCAGCCAACTTCTTGCTTTCCTGCGAGCCAATGCTGATATCTTCGTCTGGTCAGCATTCGACATGCCGGGCATTCCGAAGGAGGTGATTACACACCAGCTCAATATTAAGCCGGATTGCCGACCAGTTCGGCAGAAGAAGATGAGCTTTGCTTCAGACAGATAGAAGGCTATAGATAAAGAAGTGCGCAAGTTGATGGCAACTGGACACATTCGCGAGGTGCATTACCCCGACTGGCTGGTGAATGTCGTTATGGTCCGCAAGGCCAGTGGGAGCTGGAGGATGTGTGTAGACTTCACCGACCTCAATAAAGCATGCCCCAAGGACAGCTTCCCGCTGCTTCGGATCGACCAGCTGGTAGATGCTACGTCCGACCATGAGACCCTCAGTTTCATGGATGCATTCTCAGGGTACAACCAGATCAGGATGAACCCGGTTGATGAAGAGGCGACCTCCTTTGTCACGGAGAAGGGGATAAATTGCTACAAGGTGATGCCGTTTGGGTTGAAGAATGCAGAAGCCACCTACCAGAGGTTGATGAACAAGGTTTTCAAGGACCAAATCGGACACAACATGGAGGTATATGTGGACAACATGCTGACCAAGAGCGCCCACGCTAAGGACTATGTCATCGACCTTGCGGAGACCTTCGCCAACCTGCGCCGGTACCGGATGAGGCTGAACCCCGCAAGTGCGCCTTCGGGGTGGCAGCAGATAAATTTCTGGGCTTTATGGTGACTCAGTGGGTAATTGAAGCCAATCCGGATAAGATACGGGCCATCTTGGATATGAGGCCCCCAGCTAATAAGAGGGAGGTGCAGCATCTGACCGGGAGGGTGGCAACCTTGAGCCGCTTTATGTCAAGGTTAGCAGAGCGGTGTCTGCCCTTCTTTAAGGCGTTGCGCAAGGTCAACAGCTTCGAGTGGATGAAGGAGTGTCAGGAAGCTTTCGAAGAGCTGAAAAAATTTCTATCTACTCCTCCACTGTTATCCAAGCCGAGGAGCGGGGAGGAACTCTTTCTTTATCTTGCAACCTCCCCCGAAGTTGTCAGCTTCGTGCTCGTCCGAATGGATGCCGACGGGGCGCAGAAGCCAGTCTACTACACCAGCAAGGTACTCCACGATGCTGAGACCAGATATTCTAAAACCGAGAAGATCATCTTCGCCTTAGTGGTCTCTGCTCAGCGCTTTCGACCCTACTTTCAAGCTCACCCAATCGTGGTGCTTACGGACCAACCACTTCGGACTATCCTGTCCCGTCCTGACACTTCTGGTTGGCTGGCCAAATGGGCCATCAAGTTGGGGGAGTTTGATTTGTCCATCCGGCCAAGGCCTACAATGAAGTCCCAAGTGTTAGCTGACTTCTTGGTCGAGTACACTTGGGCCGAGGAGCATCCAGCGGAGTCGCACCCGGAGGCAGGCATGGAGTCCCCCGGCCGAGGGGGTGGAGAAAGAAGACTGGATCCTTCACATGGATGGAGTGGTAAACTCTCAGGGGAGTGGGGCCGGACTTATCCTCGCGAGCCCCAAGAGGGAGGTGGTGGAGTACGCTCTTCGATTCCTCTTCCCGGCCACTAACAACCAGGCGGAGTATGAAGCCCTACTGGCATGAATGAAACTAGCCAAGAGCTTGGTGCTGAGCATCTGAGGGCCTTCACGGACTCCCAGCTTGTCTCCGGGCAGGTCACTGGGGAGTACGAGGCTAGAGACCCTACTATGTCCCGCTACCTGAACAAGATGCAATCCAAGCCTCTTAGTTTGCATATTTCCGCGTTGGCTACATTCTTCGGGCAGAAATGCTAGGGCTGATGCGCTGTCCTGCTTGGCCACTTTGGCCGACGGGACCTTGGGAAGGACGTACGTAGAGCATCTGCAAGTCCCGAGCATCAAAGCAGTGGTGGAGGAGGCAATGCCGGTCGAACAGGAGCCTTCCTGGATGGACGCTTATGTCCGATATCTTACTGATGGCACCCTCCCTGAAGACTCGGCTGAGGCTAGACTGCTCAGGCGATGGGCCCCGAGGTTCCTGATGATGGATGGAAGCTCTACCGAAGGTCATTCTCATACCCAGTCCTCAAATGCGTCGAATCTACTTAAGCTGACTATATCTTGCGAGAAATTCATGAAGGCATATGCGGGAGTCATCTGGAGGGCAGAGCCCTAGCGTACAAGGTCCTACAGTAGGGGTATTATTGGCTAACTATGAGGGAAGACGTGATCGAGCTTGTCAAGAAGTGTGATAGCTGTTAGCGCCATGCCAACATCCAGCGTAGCTGACATCTCAGCTGACCCCCTGGCGGTGCCTTGGCCCTTCGCCCAGTGGGGGATGGACATTTTGGGGCCATTCTCCCCTGCCTCCGGTCAGCGTAAGTTCCTACTAGTGGCTGTCGACCACTTCACCAAATGGATCGAGGCTGAAGCGCTCGCCAAGATCCCTGAGAGTAAGGTGAGGTCCTTCTTTTGAAAATCTATAATATGCCAATTCGGGCTCCCGCATACCTTGGTCACCGACAATGGCCGTCAGTTTGACAACGCACCCTTTCGAGGATTTTGCACCGAGCTCGGTATCCATCAGCGATTCACCTTTGTAGGGCATCCTCAGACCAACGGTGCGGCCGAGGTGACCAACCGCATTATCCTCCAAGGACTAAGAGCACGACATCTCGGGGAACCTAGTAACAGGCCCTAATTATGGTTAAGTCTTGATCCGTTACCGTGAGGCGATCCCCTCTAGGGATTCCGCCTCCGCCCTCAAGAGGCGCCGGCCATCGCCCGACGCCTCCTTGCTGGGGCCCGACTGGTCGCCGCCGAGCGTCCCCTTGCAAGAGCCCTGGCAGCGACCGGCTATTGGGACAAAGGAAGATGGTCCTCCGAATCGGGGGACTCTAAAGAAGAAGGAGATGAAGAGGCATGGAGCCTCGAGGAGAAATACGGTTGTCAGAGGGAGCGGAAGAGGTCCAGGATGGCGAGGAGGCCATGGCAAAAGTTTTGAAAGAGGAAGGAAGGATTAGGAGGGACAGAAGGCTAACCTGGAGGAAGAAATGGCTGGGGGCGATTCTTAAGTTGCAGAGGAAGTAGAGGACCAAAGGAAGAGATAACTGAAGTAAAATGATGAGTATACAGCCTTCGCTCGGGCTTTGTCAAGTTTCAAATCGTCCCGCCTTGATTTGTCAGCCACGCGGATACCCGCTATAGGCTGGTCCGCCTCGGCAGGCATCCAGCGCATGGAACAAACCGCCTCCGGCCAATGATGGGACACCGCTGATGCCAGCGCCATGATGGCAATGATGGCGGCCGCTCTTCGAATTCCAAAAGGACAACCCCGCCTTGATGGCGATATCGGTAGATCGGATGGACAGTAGTGACTACCCCTTAACATCCCCCAAGTTGCCCGCGCTAAGCTATCGCAGCATGCAGAGATATGTGGCCGGGGTAGTTAGTGAACGGGGATCAGCCACTGGGGAGGTGACATCCCTTTCGCTTTGCCAGGGTGGACCCGCTCCTTCTCAGGGGCGAGGGGCATCTGATATGGCTGATCCAGCACCATCAGGGTTAAGGTAAAGGAGGCTGTCGGCGTCCCACTTCCACCTCCGAGGCCAACCTCCGAGGCTCACCTCCGACGCCAACCTTCGAAGCTAACCTCCGAAGCTCACCTCCGACGCCAACCCCCGAGGCTCACCCCGAGGCTAACCTTCGAAGCTCACCTCCGAGGCCAACCTCCGAGGCCAACCCCGAGGCTCGCCTCCGACGCCAACCTCAGAAGCCCACCTTCGAGGCCAACCTCCGAGGCCAGCTTATAGCTACGAGCCACTAGGACGTATGGCCCACCACGCACCCGTAACAATGCATGGCCATACCCCGTTGCAGTACGTAGTCCATCACTCGCCTGCAATCGCGTATGGCCATATCCCGTTTTGGGGTACGATCCACTGCTTGCCTATGGCTACATGCGGCCATGCCTCATAACGGCGTGCGTCTGGTACAACCATAGCCACCCGACACGCATGATACCGTATTGGCGGGTGGCAAATCAAATAGAACACCTCTGATGCACAGTAACGATACGGCCTGACATTATCAGCCTCCCCCCCCCTTTTGTCCATTATCGGACAGGAATATCTGGAGATCGAAAATCTTCTGGAAAGGGAAAAAGGAGATCTTGGAACAGGTGTAAAAGCCCGCACTTACAAGAAGGGAAGGATTCTGAACCCTAACTCCCTAGCTTTCTTCTGCTAGCTAATTTTTTGTCTGTTTCCGAGTAACTGACTTGAGCGTCGGAGGGTTTCCACCAGAATATTCGGTCTCCGGGGACTTTTCTTACAGGAGTCCTCGGCAACATGTGCATAATTCAAGGCATTGGAAAAAAAAGAAATCTGATTTTGAAGTATATATACATATACATATGATATACACATATGTATATGTATATGTATATGTATATGTATATGTATATGTACATATACATATACATTAGTAGAAGTAACAATTTGAATAGGCATAAATCATGTATGTGCATGATGGAGTTCATATTAAAAGTAAGTCAGATCAGTTAAATACTAGCCAAGTTGAATATGGATTGAATTAAGAAATTATCAATTTAGAACCCATTTTGTTATTCATCAGATCAAAATTTCGTACTTGAATTGCGTCTATTTAACTCTTACGTGGCAGCATAACTTGTTAATTAATAGATTGATAGGTTAGATTAAACAAGTCTGCAACAGATTAAACAGACATTTAAATATGAATCTTATCCATTTAATAAATAAATGGGTCTACGCGGTTGAATCTAAGGTGCCGCCCTGCACGCTTGCCACCGGAAGAGACATCTGAGCCGTCCGAGACTCTGCGTGGAGCTGACCTTGACCTACCGTACCACGCGCCTCATTCTCTCCGTTCCGATATGGAATCGAAGGGCACCAGCGGAAAGAGGGCTCGGGGAGCGGCTGCCGCCGCTTGAATTGAGAATCTTCTCTTTTTTGGGTTTTCCTCCGTCAAAGGAGAGGCGTATAACGATCCGCAGAGGGTAAAGAAGATGGCGGCGGCGGCGTACGACTACGAGGGCGATCCCCGATGGGCGGAATACTGGTCCAATGTACTCATTCCTCCCGACATGGCCTCCCGATCCGACGTCGTCGACCACTACAAGCGCAAGTTCTACCAGCGCTTCATTGTAAATTATCTTCTTGCGCTGGATCATTTTCTCGTCTTTGGAAAAAACGCTATTTTAATTCTTATATTTTCTTTGATCTTTTTGGATATTATTATTGAAACTGGTTTGATTCCAGAAGTAAGGGAAGAGATTAGGGCTCTTTCGTGAGGTTTTCTATTTTTTATTACTACAGTACTAATGGGTTGATTTTAGGGTTAGATTCTAGGTTAGATTTTTGTCGCCCTGTTTTTGGCGCACGCGTAGATCCATCCCTTCGGAAACCCTATTTTTAACTTTATCGTGGATTTTTGTCACGCCCTAGATCCAAAAATTTGAGCTAGAATGACAACCCGCCGCATGCCGGGCATGCAAGGCGTCTTGAACTTATCACATAAATCAATATAAAGCAAATTCCATATCCATGATTTGTTACAAACCAGAATTATCAGTCTTGGGCTATCTGCCCTACAAATAAATCTGAACTAATCAAAATAATAAAACTAAGTCTTCTTAATAGAAACTCCTTCTATTTCAATTATCCATCTTCATTCCTGAGGCTCTGAAAAACATTATGAGAATTTTATGAGCTCACACTCAATAAGTAAGCCTAATATAATTTTAAAATTTCATTTATCAGGCTATCATTAGGTTCATGTCATCAGATCAATTAGCTTAATTCAATAACAATTACATTGTTTATACTGTCATTTTTTCTTTATGTGTCCCACGGCCCTACAATACACATCATGTGTAGCCCTCTTAAACATCCCCTAAGAGGAAGGGTCCTGGTACCAGTGTCTGTCATCTGTCATCTGTCATGTGATAATCTGTCATGTGTGAATCTGTCATGTGATAATGTGTAGCCCTCTTAAACATCCCCTAAGAGGAAGGGTCCTGGTACCAGTGTCTGTCATCTGATCTGTCATGTGATCTGTCATGTGATAATGTGATAATCTGTCATGTGAGAACCGCGGTGACACATAAAGTTTTACTGTCATTATCATGATTACATATTATCATAGTAATAACATGATTTTGCCAAATTAACATAATTATATTTAACTGTAATTTCACAGTTCATAAATTAAATAATTAATAAAATTATAATACTTGACTTACTTACCACAGTACACGAATTTCACTTGATAACCCAGCTAATTGGACTCCTGGGAACCTACAGAATCATTTTTCATTATTAAATTTCTAAAATCTGAATTATAAAATAATTCTTAAACTCTACCCAAACCACTTCACGGGCCCAACTTTGGGCTTGAATATCTCTCAATGTATACACCCAAATAGGGAAATAAAATTATTCCCAGAAACTAGAATAAATCCTGATTCGGGCCATATATTTATTTTATCATTCTCGGCCCGATACAGGGCCCAAAACGCTGCTCAAACTGGGCTCAGGCGGCCCAACAAGGCCCAACAACAACGGCCCAATCGGCCCATTAATTTTTAACCCAGCTCCTCTGTTTCAAAAGAAACAGAGGAGAGATTTGCGCCGGCGGCCAGGGCCGCCGCCGGCCAAATTGGAGGCGGTCCGGCCGCCGTTGGCCGGACCGTGGCCGGCCGCCGCCGCGGCCAGCCTCCCCCACTCTCTCTCTCTTTGTCAATTTAATTCCATCTTCTCTATTTCATCGCGGCGGCTCGAAATCACGCCGGCGACTTTGCCGGCCAATCCGGGGTGGTCCGGCCTCCGGTGGCCGGGCCAGAGCCGGCCACCGCCGTGGCCGGCCTCCCTCTCCTCCTTTCCCTTAATTTCTCTCTTTCTTTTTATCATCCGCGGCTTACGGATTACGCCGGCGGCACGGCCGGCCACCATGGCCGGCCGGACCTCCACCGGACGCACGCCCGGCGCCGGTGGAGGTCTCCGACCAAGGCCCAGGCCCGGCGAGGCGGCGAGCACACCGCCGGGCCCGAACCAAGGATCGGACCGGCGGTCGATTCTCACCGTCACGTCTCCCTCCTCCTCCGCTCCTCTCTCTCTCTTGTTCTCCGGCACCCCACCGGACGCCGCCCCCGGTGCCGGTGGGGTCGTCGGCCGGGGCTCAGGCCCGGCGAGGCGGCGGGCACGCCGCCGGGCCTGAACCAATGTCACGGAGAAGGGAAGGGGAGAGCTGGGTTCTGTAACCCGGCTCCTCCCTCCTCTTCGTTTTTTTTTTTTTTTAACTTTTCTCTCTCTCAATTCTCTCTCTCTCATGCATGGACAGGGGACTTACCAGAGACAGGCACGCTGGGGAAGAAGTCCGCACGAGGAGATGATGAGAAGGGGGCGTCCACGTATGGTGGGAAGGAGGGTTCTACACATCTTTTATAGGCATTGCAGAGTCCCCAAATCAAGGGACTCTGTAATTAGATATACTTGAAATTTAAATATCTAGAGTCTATCATCTGATCACGTGATAACTCTCACGAGCAATTAAGATATACCTGGAATTCAAATATCTGGAGTCTATCATCTGATCGTGATAACTCTCACGAGCAATTAAGATATACCTGGAATTCAAATATCTGGAGTCTATCATCTGACCTCGTGATAACTCTCACGAGCAGTTGAGAAATCTAGGGGATTACATTCTCCCCTCCTTATAAAAATTTCGGCCTCGAAATTGATAACTTTTATTAGAGAAAATTAAAGGTCCAAATTTCTGTCCCAAGGACTAACAATCAACTAAAGTTAACAGTTTTCAATCATTAACTATTTTAAGATACAAATAGTCGTGGATACTTTTCTTTCATTTCTTCTTCCAGTTCCCAAGTAGCCTCCTTTCAGAATGATTATTCCATTGCACCTTGACATAGGGAATGGTACGCCGTCTTAGAACTTGATCTTTGCGGTCTACGATACGCAAAGGATGCTCTTCATATGATAAATCTTTCTTCAACTGTATAGGCTCATATGCTATGACATGGCTGGGGTCAGAGATATACTTCCTCAGCATAGATACATGAAAAACATTGTGTACCCCAGATAGAATCGGAGGCAGTGCCAGGCTGTAAGCAACCTCTCCAACTCTGCTCAAGATCTCAAAAGGTCCAATATAACGTGGACTCAGCTTTCCTTTAATCCCAAATCTCATCACATCTTTGGTTGGTGATACCCTTAAGAAGACATGATCCCCAACCTGGAATTCCAATTCCCTTCTTCTGACATCAGCTCTTTTGCCTGCTCTGAGCTGTACGAAGACGCTCCCTGATCAAATGCACCTTATCTACTGTTTGCTGAATCAGCTCAGGGCCTAGCAACTTCCTTTCCCCCACGTCATCCCAACATATAGGAGATCTGCACCTCCTACCATACAGAGCTTCAAATGGAGCCATCTGGATGCTGGCTTGGTAACTATTATTATATGCAAACTCCACCAAAGGTAAGTGGTTATCCCAAGCTCCACCCAAGTCCATCACACAGGCTCGCAACATGTCCTCCAGAATCTGTATGGTCCTCTCTGATTGTCCATCTGACTGGGGATGATAGGCTGTACTGAAGTTTAGTTTGGTTCCCATGGCCTTATGAAGGCTCTTCCAAAACTGGGACACAAACCTGGTATCTCTATCTGATACAATAGATACCGGAACACCATGGAGTCTCACGATCTGTTCAATATACAAATTAGCCAATCTTTCACTAGAGACCCCAACTCTGAAAGGTAGGAAATGAGCTGATTTTGTTAGTCTGTCCACAATGACCCAAACTGCATCGTTGCTCTTAGGAGTTTTGGGCAGACCAGTCACAAAGTCCATTGTAATCTTTTCCCATTTCCACTGTGGAATCATCAGAGACTGAAGAGGTCCTGCAGGCCTTTGATGCTCGGCTTTCACTTGCTGACACACCAAGCACTTGGCCACATACTGAGCAATCTCCCTCTTCATGCCTTTCCACCAAAAATTTTCCTTTAAGTCTCTGTACATCTTAGTGCCACCTGGATGCACAGTATAGGGAGAGTAGTGAGCCTCTTTCAAAATTTCAGCCTTTAGCTCTTCACTGTTTGGCACACAAAGTCTTCCTTCAAATTTCAGGGATCCATCATCCATTATATAAAATTCATTCTGAACTCCTGATTGTACCACTTCTTTAATCCTTTGTAGCTCTGGATCTTCCATCTGGGAGGACTTGATTCTGTCAACTAAGGTCGGCTGGAGTACAAGTGCTGCAATAAGTCCATCAGACTGCTGTACTCTCAGACCAACCTCCCACTTCTCCAGATCTCTCAATACGTGAGGCTGGGAGGTAATCATAGCAGCTAACTCAGAAGAGGATTTTCTGCTCAAGGCATCAGCTACTACATTGGCCTTCCCAGGATGATACTGTAGATTCAGGTCATAATCCTTCAATAGTTCCAACCACCTCCTCTGCCTTAAATTCAGCTCCTTCTGTGTGAAAATGTATTTTAAACTCTTATGATCTGTATACACATCACACGACACTCCATATAGATAATGCCGCCAAATCTTCAGAGCAAAAACCACAGCAGCCAATTCCAAGTCATGAGTAGGATAATTTTGCTCATAAGGTTTCAGTTGTCTGGAGGCATAAGCTATCACTCTTTCATTCTGCATCAAAACACATCCCAATCCTTTTCGAGAGGCATCAGTGTATATAGTGAAACCTTCAGATCCCGTTGGAAGAACAAGAATGGGAGCTGACACCAGGCGCTGCTTTAACTCCTGGAAACTTTCCTCACACTCCACTGTCCAGTCAAACTTCACTCGCTTTTGGGTTAAGCGAGTTAGGGGTAGAGCAATGCGAGAAAAATTCTCCACAAATTTTCGGTAATACCCGGCTAATCCCAAGAAGCTTCTGACTTCTGCCACATTGGTAGGTCGGCTCCAGTTAGTGATAGCTTCAATCTTTTTCGGGTCCACAGATACACCATCTTTAGAGATTATATGACCCAAGAAAGCTACTTGATCCAACCAAAATTCACACTTCTTCAGCTTGGCATAAAGCTTCTTCTCTTGCAGAATCTGTAGCACAATTCTCAGGTGGTCCTCATGCTCCTTATGGCTCTTGGAATATATCAGAATATCATCAATGAAAACCACCACAAACTGATCCAGATATGGTTTAAAAATTCTGTTCATTAAGTCCATGAATGCTGCTGGGGCATTAGTTAACCCAA
This sequence comes from Calamus simplicifolius, assembly GCA_900491605.1. Lineage (NCBI taxonomy): Eukaryota > Viridiplantae > Streptophyta > Magnoliopsida > Arecales > Arecaceae > Calamus > Calamus simplicifolius. The sequence continues at coordinate 2,126,691 of UESW01003929.1, forward strand.
ACGGCATCACCAAGAACTCATAGTGGCCATATCTGGTTCTAAATGCTGTCTTTGGTACATCCCCTTCTTTGACTTTAAGCTGATGGTACCCGGACCTAAGATCAATCTTTGAGAATATCCGGGCTCCTTGAAGTTGATCAAACAAGTCGTCAATCCTTGGCAGAGGATACTTATTTCGCACTGTTACTTTATTGATTCCCCGTAATCAATGCAGAGTCGGAGACTGCCATCCTTCTTCTTAACAAATAGGACTGGAGCACCCCAAGGAGAAGCACTGGGTCTAATAAATCCTCGGTCTAGGAGCTCTTGCAGTTGATCCTTCAGTTCTTTAGCTCAGCCGGGGCCATACGATAAGGGGCCTTTGATATAGGCCCAGTTCCAGGAACTAGATCAATAGAGAACTCGACTTCCCGATCAGGGGTAAATTAGTCAAATCCTCAGGGAAGACATCTGGAAATTCTCGAACTATGGGAATATCCTCCAACTTGGTCTCTTCTTGCTGAAGGTCCTTGACTACAGCAAGAAATCCTTGACCACCACTCATCAAATACTTTCCAGCCTGCATCGCTGATATGAACACTGAGGCTAGGTGATTATGACCACCCATAAAACTGAATTCAGGCTGGCTTGGAATTTTGAAGTTGACAGTCTTCCTGAAGCAGTCTACTGAAGCATAATTGGAAGCCAACCAATCCATTCCAAGGATAACATCGAAAAACTTTAGTGGAAGAACAATGAGATCAGCATTCAACCTCCTATTCTCCAAGATAATTGGGCAAGATTTGCATACTGTGTCAACTTTCATAACATCTCCATTTGGAAGCGCAATATGCAGCTCTTGCTCTAGAGGAATAGGTGTCAATGATGCATTCTTGTCAAGATAGATATCAGATATGAAAGAATGCGTAGCACCCGGGTCAATTAAAGTTTGAGCGTAAGCAGTTCCTACTTTAATCATTCCTGTCATAAGTGTAGTTTGTTTTAACATTAAGGATTGCACCTACTGTTAATTAACTGTCAATGCATTGCACTAGATAAGACTGTAATACTAGATATAACATTAAAGGGTATACCTGTCACCACAGAATTAGATGCGGCAGCGTCCTGCTGAGTGAGGTTGAAGACCCGTCCCTGGGTCCTCGGTGGCTGCTGCTGCTGTTGCTGGCTCGTTCCTTGACTTGAAGAAGGCTGATGTTCCTTCCGAAAGGGACATGTAGCAATCTTGTGATCAGTTCTTCCACAAACAAAGCAGGCACCAGTCACTTTGCGGCAAGGCTTCCCAGGGTGGGAGTTACCACAATGAATGCAACGAGTTTCCTTATTCTGTGGTTCAGCTGGAGCCTGATGTGCACCCTTCTTCTTGGCCTGAGCAGAGGGTTGACCAGAAGTAGGCCCTTTTCTCTTCTTTCGCAGCTCCCAATCCTTTTGAACAGCATTCATATCCCTCTCAATTACCAAGGCCTTATTCACTACAGCACTGAAGGTGAGGAGCTCAAATGCATTGACCGCTTGTCTCAGTCTGGGTCGCAGTCCCTCAGTGAATCTGGTGACCTTGGCTATTTCATTGGTCACAATATTTGGAGCAAAACGGGCCAGCCTGGTGAATTCGGCTTCATACTGGGCCACAGAAAGATCCTTTTGCTCCAACTTGATAAACTCTGATTCCATCTGTCTCTGTACACTCCTGGGGAAGTATTTGTCGAAGAATATCTCTCTAAACTCTCCCCAGGAAATAATCTGTCCATTCCGACGCTGCTCCTCGACTAACCACCAATCATAGGCTTCTCCCTGGAGAAGATAGGTGGCAAATCTGATCCGCTCCATATCCTGGCTACCATGGGCCATAAAAGCCTTCTCCATGTCTCGCACCCACCGCTCAGCATCAACAGGGTTGGTGGATCCAGAGAAAGGGGCAGGGGCAAATTTCTTGAAGTCTGCAAAGCTGCGGCCAATCCCTACCCAGGATTGAGATGGAGTAGGCTGGGTCTGTGGAGTAGTAGGGTCGGGCTGAGTCTGTGGAATAGGAGGGGCAGGCTGTGTCTGCGGAGCAGTGTGTGTAGGCTGAGCAGTCAAAGCCTGTAGAATCTGGTGCTGCAAGTCCCGCATCGACTGCACCATACCCGAGAGAACCTGAAGCATCTCGGTCTGGGGTTGCTGCTGATCAGTCCCAACTGAATTTAGGGGCAGCAGCTTCGGTGGCTTCCAGACCTCCTGGTTGGCCAGCATTACCAACCTGGGAACTCTCATCATTTTGTCGACTTCTAGTGCGACGTGCCATTCTTATCTCCTGATAAATTAGTTGTAATTAATATCACTGTAAACATTATTTGTTAGGCTTTCAAAGCATAATTTCTGAGATTCCTTTAAATTTATAATTTGTCTCTATGTCACTCTAGTGTTTTGCCTAAAGTGTCATCATGTATATGTCCCTAATGTCATAACCTCGCTCTGATACCACTAAAGCTGTCACGCCCCAGACCCAAAAATTTGAGCTAGGGTGACAACCCGCCGCATGCCGGGCATGCAAGGCGTCTTGAACTTATCACATAAATCAATATAAAGCAAATTCCATATCCATGATTTGTTACAAACCAGAATTATCAGTCTTGGGCTATCTGCCCTACAAATAAATCTGAACTAAATCAAAATAATAAAACTAAGTCTTCTTAATAGAAACTCCTTCTATTCAATTATCCATCTTCATTCCTGAGGCTCTGAAAAACATTATGAGAATTTTATGAGCTCACACTCAATAAGTAAGCCTAATATAATTTCAAAATTTCATTTATCAGGCTATCATTAGGTTCATGTCATCAGATCAATTAGCTTAATTCAATAACAATTACATTGTTTATACTGTCATTATTTTTCTTTATGTGTCCCACGGCCCTACAATACACATCATGTGTAGCCCTCTTAAACATCCCCTAAGAGGAAGGGTCCTGGTACCAGTGTCTGTCATCTGTCATCTGTCATGTGATAATCTGTCATGTGTGAATCTGTCATGTGATAATGTGTAGCCCTCTTAAACATCCCCTAAGAGGAAGGGTCCTGGTACCAGTGTCTGTCATCTGTCTGATAATCTGTTATGTGTGAATCTGTCATGTGATAATGTGATAATCTGTCATGTGAGAACCGCGGTGACACATAAAGTTTTACTGTCATTATCATGATTACATATTATCATAGTAATAACATGATTTTGCCAAATTAATAATTATATTTAACTGTAATTTCACAGTTCATAAATTAAATAATTAATAAAATTATAATACTTGACTTACTTACCACAGTACACGAATTTCACTTGATAACCCAGCTAATTGGACTCCTGGGCACCTACAGAATCATTTTCCATTATTAAATTTCTAAAATCTGAATTATAAAATAATTCTTAAACTACCCAAACCACTTCACGGGCCCAACTTTGGGCTTGAATATCTCTCAATGTATACACCCAAATAGGGAAATAAAATTATTCCCAGAAACTAGAATAAATCCTGATTCGGGCCATATATTTATTTTATCATTCTCGGCCCGATACAGGGCCCAAAACGCTGCTCAAACTGGGCTCAGAGGCGGCCCAACAAGGCCCAAACAACAACGGCCCAATCAGCCCATTAACCTTTTTAACCCAGCTCCTCTGTTTCAAAAGAAACAGAGGAGCTGAGATTTGCGCCGGCGGCCAGGGCCGCCGCCGGCCAAATTGGAGGCGGTCCGGCCGCCGTTGGCCGGACCGTGGCCGCCGCCACCGCGGCCAGCCTCCCCCACTCTCTTTTTCTCACCAATTTGTCAATTTGATTCCATCTTCTCTATTTCATCGCGGCGGCTCGAAATCACGCCGGCGACTTTGCGGCCAATCCGGGGTGGTCCGGCCTCCGGTGGCCGGGCCAGAGCCGGCCACCGCCGTGGCCGACCTCCCCTCTCCTCCTTTCCCCTTAATTTCTCTCTTTCTCTTTTATCATCCGCGGCTTACGGATTACGCCGGCGGCACGGCCGGCCACCATGGCCGGCCGGACCTCCACCGGACGCACGCCCGGCGCCGGTGGAGGTCTCCGACCAAGGCCCAGGCCCGGCGAGGCGGCGAGCACACCGCCGGGCCCGAACCAAGGATCGGACCGGCGGTCGATTCTTCACCGTCACGTCTCCCTCCTCCTCCGCTCTCCTCTCTATCTCTTTGTTCTCCGGCACCCCACCGGACGCCGCCCCCGGTGCCGATGGGGTCGTCGGCCGGGGCTCAGGCCCGGCGAGGCGGTGGGCACGCCGCCGGGCCTGAACCAATGTCACGGAGAAGGGAAGGGGAGAGAGCTGGGTTCTGTAACCCGGCTCCTCCCTCCTCTTCGTTTTTTTTTTTTTTTTAACTTTCTCTCTCTCTCAATTCTCTCTCATGCATGGACAGGGGACTTACCAGAGACAGGCACGCTGGGGAAGAAGTCCGCACGAGGTGATGATGAGAAGGGGGCGCCCACGTATGGTGGGAAGGAGGGTTCTACACCATCTTTTATAGGCATTGCAGAGTCCCCAAATCAAGGGACTCTGTAATTAGATATACTTGAAATTTAAATATCTAGAGTCTATCATATCATCTGATCACGTGATAACTCTCACGAGCAATTAAGATATACCTGGAATTCAAATATCTGGAGTCTATCATCTGATCACGTGATAACTCTCACGAGCAATTAAGATATACCTGGAATTCAAATATCTGGAGTCTATCATCTGACCTCGTGATAACTCTCACGAGCAGTTGAGAAATCTAGGGGATTACAACTTTGTGTTTTAAACTCAATTTAAACTCAGTTGTTGGCAACGTAGATTGAAGCTGTTTGTTTTCAATTCTGGTTGGACTAATGCCACAATGCAATGGTGATCACTGGATGCCTGCGCCCCTAGTTTCTTCTTGGTCGTTCTTTTTCAACTGAGCTAAAAGATCTTAATTTGATGGAGTCTCGGTTTAAATATGACTTAAATTATTGCTGTAGGTAGCCATCAAGGCCTATGAACAACATGTGGCCCTTTTTATATCGTGCTGCTTTTTTCCCTTTTGATATGCAGACTGAAGTTGTAATTACAGTATTTTATATTACTGATTCTGTGAAAACCATCTAACATCTTTGTTTGTCATTAGTTTTTTGGGAGTTAGAAGAAATGGATGTTATATGGGCTAGGGTCTTGCCATTCAACTCGGAGAACATTATTGATAGACACAAAAGCATGATTGTAAGAGTATTAATTGATGAACGAGACATGCACAGCTCATTGAATTGGGCTTTAGGCGTTATAGATAGTAAAGCTATGCACAACTCACTGATCATAAGCTATATTATTCACTATAACTGACACGTATTATATTTCCATTGCATGAATGAGAAGCTATAGTACAAAATTGCTGAAAATGAAGTCCATCCAATGGTTAAAAACAAATTGTTACCGTTGTTTTTAGATGGTCTTAATCTCAAAATGCATCATGAGTAATCATGATGTAACTTGTACCTTGCTACTCTTGTGACTTGAATATTTACACATAAAATATGGATATCCTGCATCAAGTGGTTCCTATAGATCTATATAGACCTTTTCAATTGATTTCATCAGAAAAGAATGAAAGATAGACTCAAGAAAGTGAATACGGAATTCGCATGCTTTCAAATATTGCATCAGCCCTTTATATCCGGAGAAATGGATAAAGCATGACTATTTTTGAAACAAGTCTGAACAACTGGTTTTGAAGGGTCTTTATCTTATAATGGTCTAGTTTATTTTGGTTGATTTCTTCGTATGCTAATGAGTGATTTTTTGTACTCATCAATCGGCCTTCTCAATCATATAAATGACCTTTAAGGTTTCCCTAGAAAAGCTTTGAATATGAACAATCTATTCATGTTTTCTAGTTGTAATTTTAGGCAAGCATGCTTTCCTTTTTGTGTGCTCTTTCATTGTCTTGCTGTACTATATCAAGTTCAGAGAACCATCATGAGGCTAGCTAGCATGCTAAAGATGAGGATGAGGGTTCATTTGGACAGTGAATGACAGTTGTGGTGCTTTGGACCTATTTCAATTGGTTGTGTCATGCCCTAAATTCTTTAGTTCTTTTCAGAAAATATTATCTTCTTTTGTTACTTAAAAATTAAAGGGACCCGAAGTTGCAAGTTCTGACTGTGGTGCATGGTTACATTTTGGAGTTGGATTTAAGATCAACTTGTTGGCGCAGATGACAGAACAGAATGACTTTTTATTATCTTGATAGCTGCTTCTATAGGAGCATGCATCTTTGATATGAAATAATATAAATCAAGGTTCACCATCTCTGCATTGGGTTTGGTATTAGTACCACATTGGTACGATGTTGGGAAACCTATTATATAAGTCAGTTCAATGTACCAAGACTTGTTACGAATTTGAAGTAGAGACTCCATGATCTTGTACAGTGTTGGTACACCTGTTATGTGGGTCAATTCAGCATACCGATACTCAGTACAGATGCGGATTTAGTCTCAGTTTGATATGGTATGGTATAGTACACTTGGCATTAGTATCAAGTCATTCATATCAAGTCTTGGTTTGATATGGTATGGTATAGCATACTCCGCATCTGTACCGAGTTATTCGTATCGAGTCTCAGTTTGATACGGCACGGTAAAGTCTCCAAATTTTCTCTCTAGGCATTCATCTTTGCTCTATTGGAGATTTATTCGCTGCCAAGAATTAAGCAGAGAGTTATTCTGTGATCTTGTGTGGCATATTTTTGTCTAGACCTTCGCATCTTTGTCGGCCTTTTGATTACTAAGGGCATGTTTGGTGTTGATTAAAAAGGGTACTTCTGTAACTTTTAAAGCAAAAAGTGCTTCTTAGAAAAAACAAGTGTCTGAAAGTGCTTCTACAAGAAGAAAAGGTTTAAAAGGTTCTTTTATGAGACACCAAAAAGCTTACCTTCTAGCTTCTCCTTTTGTGAGAACATTTCAAAAAGCAAAAGCAACATCAAACATACCCTAAGGTTGATGCACAAAAGACAGCCAACTAAACCTATCTCACGTAGGCTTGAGTGTGGCTTGAAGTCAATGCTTGCACAAGCTTGAGGTTGAACTGAGAAAGATGGATTACTGCCTAGGATAGTTGGCAAAGACTGATTTGTTGAAAGCTGAGGAAAAAAAGAAAAGCTTCTTTAAGGTTGAAACTAAGGATTATTGGTTGTCAAAGTAGAGAGGTCAACTGTATAAGAGAGAAGAATGGAGTTTTGAAGGATAGATGTGTCAAGAAGATCTGATAAATCAGGAAGATAACTATAAAAGCTAAAAGCTTCAAGGACAGATTTTTAGATAGGGCTTAGGACTTTGGGATTTAGGCTTTGTTGTTGTTGCTGTTGCTTAGGACTTCGGGATTTAGCTACCTTAGCTAACATTTAAGAATGATTTTACTATACCATGTCAATCATTATGGCTTAGCAAATATAATGTAAAAATTCATGTTTGATTTATGTCTATATATCTATATATATGTATGGTTGCTTGCATGGATGCATGTACGTATGTGTGTTAGTTTTTGAGATTGTTGATTGTTGCCTTAAGGGGTTATTGCATTGCCATGTTGCAAGAAAATAAAATTTTTGGTTTCTAATCAAAATATGGTTGGTTCTTAACTGAAATTCCACATTTTTCTCCTTTAGATTTTTCTAATGGTTAATTGTTTTGCATGCATGATGTTCTAATATACAACAATAACAACAACAAAGCCTTAATCCAAACTAGTTGGGATCGGCTATATGAATCTTTTTTTTTTTTTTCATTTAGCTTTGTTCCGAGTCATATTTTTTGTATGATGAAAAAATTTACGCCTTTTTTTAATCACTTCCTTACATGTGATTTTTCTATTTAGCTTTAACTTTTTTTTCTACATGTATCAAGTTATTCTTCCACATAGCTGCATCTTTAGGTTTACATTGCACATATCCAAACCATCTAAGTCGCCATTCTCTTAATTTATCTTTGATTAAAACTATCTCTATTTTTTTACGAATTATTTATTTCTTATTTTATTTTCTTATATTATCACCCATCCATCTTAACATTCTCATTTTCACCACATTCATTTTATGTACATGTTCCATGCTATAAAGTATGGATAGCCTTATGGCTGTCCTATATAACTTTTCCTTCAACTTGATAGATACTTTACGATCACATAATATTTCAATTACATTTTTTCATTTTATCCAACCTGCTTTAATCTTATGAACAACATCATCCTCAATCTCTCATTTCTTATAAAAATCGATCCTAAATACTGAAAATGATCATTTTTAGTAATTTCATGATCCTGAATTTGTACTCTACATTCATCTTCATTTTTAATTGTACTAAAATTGAATTTGATATATTCTGTTTTTGTCCTACTTAACTTAAAATTACATTTCCAATTTTTAGTAACAATTTTCCAAATGGTTATATTGTTTCATGATGACTGTAAGCTGAGAAAAAATGTTCTCCTCTACTGTTTTGGTCTTGATAATATGTCATTCTGTAGTTTCTCCCATATAAAGCTGATGTTGGCTCAGTTGTTCGCAGAAAATATAAATTTCCAGTTTGGATTGCCATTTAATTTGCTGCTTTTGTTCTGACAATCGCTATCATTATATAGGATCCTGATTTTGTGCTTGAGCCAATGACCTCAACTAGTACGTCCTCTCATTCAGCTGGACCATCAGTGAGATCTTCATCATCTTCAGCTACAGATAATGCAAGGCCTCGCAGCTCAGGTGGAAAGAAGCTTGCTGAAGCTCTATTGCTGTTGGTTTACCATATTTGCCATCAGGAAAAAATAATTCATTATTTTCTTAATATGTCTTGTGTGGTGCAGGTTCTGGTACCGCAGCATCTGCACAACCAGAGACGAATGCAAATTCCTTGCAGCTAGATGGATGGTCTATACATTTTTCTGTCAATGCTTGGGTATATTTTTTTATAGATGCTTAATGCTTCACAATATTCTGATCATGTTCTGTTGCCTGAATTTAGTAGCATTCCTTTTGCTGCTTCAGACTGTCATGCATGAATTGCATACGGAACTTTATAATCGTTCATTCATTGAGATAGAGCAAATATAGTGAGGCAAGCATTTTAAATGCTAATAAAATTAAATATGGGAAAAAAGGAATCATGCTGGTAAGGTTGAAGATAATCCACATTATATCTTAGGATGGAGATGTACTAGAACATCAAAGGAGTTTTACTTAAAAAAAGACAATATTCATTCCAAAACCACCAATATAGAATTGCAGAACTCTTATGTAGAACCTTAAGCCACCTAAAGTCCTAAATCTGAAAAAAATCAATCTTCATCTGACCAAGATTTGCCAAACTGAATACATCAAATTTGGTGGAGTTAGTGGCACCCATGCAATTACTCTCCACATGCTATTATTTACGCTTATTAGATGTGTGTGTGTGTATGAGAGAGAGAGAGAGAGAGAGAGAGAGAGAGGGGGGGCACCCTTCACCACTTTACTGGAGTCTTTAGGCTTAAAAAAGCCCAATTCTATTTATCTGTATATATCACTGTCTTAAATAAATGGTCTGCTTTTTCTTTAATCATGTTTTATTTATAAAATGCCTCAGCAAGTATATGTTCTGTCTTGTTTCACACACTCCAACTCTGCTGCTCACAAATTCCTTTCTTTAATGTCAACTCAACTCAACTCATCTAAGCCTTTCCCAACTACATGGGGGTGGCTACATGAATCTGCTTCCTCCATTATGCTCTATTCAGTACTAAGTGGACACTCAAATTATAAATAATTATATCTTTTTTAATTATTTTTATTTATATTAGTTTAGGTCTACCTCTACCTCTATCAATACTATGGACTGTTAGATTTTCTTTCTTTAATGTCTTCTTTCTCTTTTCGAAGATTGTTGCTGCATGAATTATATTAAGATTATCGTTACACCTTGTACCTGGCAGGTGTTAGTTGTTGCTGTGCTTGGGATCCTTCCCATTGCGCCAAGACATCTTTCAGACAAGGCTTATCGATTGTCCTTGCTGGGCACCACATGCTCCTCATTTTATTCTGTGTACGCTCTCTATGGGGTATGATTCTTGCCATTGAAATTTTGCATCCTTTTAGTTCACACGTGTTCCAGAGCTTCGTCGTGGATTTGCAGCTGTTACCTATATCTATTTATTTATCAGTTAATTTTCCCTTCTTTTCAGAAACCAAGGGCATGGAATCTACCTGCCATTCAAGTGTGGTTTCAAACTGTGATAGCAACCAAAGATTTCATCCATTTAATCTACTGCCTCATGTTTCTTACATCTCAACTGCACTTCAAGCGTAAGCATTGTGGACTTTTTACGCCAGACAGTTCTATATAAAGTCAATCTTTACCAGTTTATTATCTATTGATTCCAATTTCCATCGCAGTTGCTTTGATACCTGTCCTCTGCTGGGCACTTGAACTTGTCACCAAATTCCTTAGGCATAATTTTGTGCAATCCTCATTGTACAGGTAGATCAGCTTAAGCTTGATTTAGTGATTCTGTATCAGCAGCAAATATGAATTAGTTCAAGACTCAATCTATCTCTTCGTGAGTTTCAATTCTTAGATTGTGATTATTTAACCAACCTTATCTATAAATATGTGAATAAATTTTATAAAACTGTTATTATGCCAGTTATGCTATATGGAACAGAGTATTTGGCAATATTGAAACAACATATGAATAAATTAAGTGTAACATAAATGCGTATGTTAAGATGGATACATGGTAAAACTTTAAAAGATAGAATTAGAAATAAACATATAAGAGAAATGATAGGAATAGCCCCAATTGAAGATAAAATGAGAGAAATCGATTACGGTGGTTTGGATATATATACAACGTGGACCTTTAAATGCTTCAGTTAGAAAGAGTGATCTTTTAACAATTCATGGTAAGGAAAGAAGTAGAGGTAGACCTAAACTAATATGGACAGAAATAATTAAAAAAAAATATAACTATTTGTAATTTAAATATCGACTTGGTCCTGAATTGAGCAGAGTAGAGGAAGCAGATTCATGTAGCCGACCCCATGTAGTTGGAAAAAGGCTTAGATGAGTTGAGTTGAGTCTATAAATATGTGAAGTCTGTAAAGTGTAAATCTTTGAGTATGGTATGACTTTGGTTTCACCATTTATTTGAATAATTTTAGTATGTAATTTGGAAAAGGCATGTAGATTTTAAAGCTAAAAAAAATTCTTGACATTTTTAAAGCCACTATTTTTTGTTCCGACAAATTAATTTTGAGGATTCCTGCCTCTGCAATTCATTCCACAGATGGGGGTAGAAACAAACATCAGAATAAGTTGTCTTGTAATTTCTTGCCTAGTAGGATTGTTCTAATTTAAGTAAAAAATGCGTTTGGTGTATGATGAAAGAATTTAATATGGCAAAAGTTTTACCGGCAGAATTACTGATTACAAGAACTTGTAGAACCCTTCAAACTAATACTGGTGCTGGTGATGCAAGGAAACAGGATATTTATTTTAGATACAACAGACCTTTTTTATTCTTTTTAATTTAATTTGAGATAAATGTCAGGCTTAGATTAATATAGAATGCTAGAAGGAAGACGAAGTTCTCTTCAAAGAGACGAGTGGAAAGTGATGCTGAGATTGTAAGGTCCCATTTTAAGTCTCAGACTCAGGGTGTTTAATTCAGTTAAGATTTTGTAATAGAGTTGGTGAAAGTCAATCTTGCTTGTAAAATTGTAGTCTAAGCAGTTATCATTTCCAATGCATGCCCTTCAACATGTAACTTGATAATAAAAGTCTAATTACTTTGGGAATGGTCCATAATAGACCTCCCGAAATGAGAACTCTCACACCTTACCGAATATAGATTTCCTAATATTACACTGAGATTTGTGTCATAGTCATCTGCCATTGGGCGTGATAACTCACTGGTTCATTCAATTTAAAATTGGATTTCCAGTCAGACAACTTTGATGATCAGTTTTCTTCTCTCGCATTTCTTCCTTAGTAAATTGTAGTTTTTGTTTTTTTTTTAAAAAAAAGATCTCTCAGCTTGTTTCTTTCTGGTTACTTTTGGATGGGTTTTCATGATGTTTTGAAGGATGCTGCTGGCTGCGGAAACTTACTGGCAAGTGTATCTAGAATGTTTGTGTATGTAAGATTGTCATACTGTATCCTTTTCTTCAATTTCTTCTTGTCATGTTTTTTATAAAAGAATACTATAGATGGAAAGTTAGAACATCTCCATGTTTCTCAAGAGAAGTTAAAACATCTCTATAGGCTCATTCTGCTAGTTGCACTATATTGTCCCATGATGCTCTCATGTTGTATGCTTGAATGCTGCATCTGTTGAATTGATTGAGCTTTTCTTGATCTGCAATTGTTTGATAATGAAGTGGTCATGTTACTTTCTTTTAACATGTATTGAATTGATATGGATATGCTCTATCATCTTATTTAGGTTTCCTACTACCTCTACATTTCCTTAGAATTTAGAATTTAGAATCTAAAGTTGTACTTCTTATCGGATGTGTGAATAGGAAATACTTGGAGGAACCTTGTTTGTGGGTGGAGGTGAATGCTACTACACTTGGCATTCTGAGTTCAAATGCTGAAATTTCACTGGGTTTTCTTTTAATCGTATCACTGCTCTCGTTAGTGGATCTCAACCAAACTCCATTATTTTCTTTCCTTTGCTCTTTAAACACTATGGCACATTTTAAGCTTTAGTTTTGCTGATGCAGGTGGCAGCGCAACATAATCCAGACATTCATGTACTGGCAGGTCTGTTTTGTTTTTCTTTATATTTTTCCTTCTGCAAAACCTCTACTATTATATTTTATCCAAGTATATTATCAGTGAAGATATCTGTTTACAAGTGAGAACAATATCGTATCCCTTCAAACATCACTTGACAACCGAGACTGGGTGGTTGTCATCATAGACCATAACAATTAGCTGTGAGTCGTACTGCTGGCAGTTTTCCCATTTAAAAACTAGAGCTCTGATTTACTCTCCTAACAGGCCATTTGATGTTTTCTTAGAGTAACTGACCTTGCTATGAGACAATTTAGACGCTTGAATGAATTATTTTTATTTTTACTCTTCTTCATTCTAATTTTTTGAAATCTCTTTCAGCTTCTTGCTCATTACTGGCAATCTATATCCTAACCATATCTGATATGTTTGTGATTACGATGGCAGCTACTGAAAGTCATGTACCATGCTCCTGTAACTGCGGGTTATCACCGAAGTGTGTGGACCAGGATTGGTCGGATCCTCAACCCTTACATCTACCGTTACGCCCCATTCTTAAACACCCCCATATCTGTTGTCCAGAGATGGTGGTTCAGGTAGAAGGAAGGCTGAATGGAAAGGGAATATAAAGAAACTTGAAGATTATCATCTTTGCTATCTGAGGTAAATTTGCATGGGAAAAAGTAGCCTGGTTTCTGATGAAACAAAACATTTCGGAAATTTACAGCTCACACTGCCGTTTCACTGCACGTGATTTTCTTTTTTTGCTCTGTGCTTCAGTAAATTATGAAATGTATCTGTTGCAAACCTGAGGTTTTTTTTTTTTTTTTTTTTTATAATCATTCTCACAAATTGAAACGATGGATGCATTACCGTGCTAGTTCTTAGGAACAACTCTATTAAGATCTAATTTTGGCTGTGCACTGAATCATTGTCTTCGGTCATTTGTGGTGTAATTGTCTACATGAACCAAAGCTCTATGATTTGTGATTCCTTGAAAAAATCAAAGCTGGAATTTGTTGAAAGTATCAGCAGAGGCCGCCCCCCCCCCCCTTCTCTTTAATGGAGACTCCATTGTTGCTGTGCTGATGTTGTATGTATATTGGATTATGAACGAGGGTGGGGATGGTATTCGAAATCATCTCTGTACTCAATGCTCTCTGGTTTTACAAATTAAACCAAAAACCAATTGGAAGGTTTGATGACTGAGATTACATGCGAGCTTACGGCAACCAAAATGCTATCGATGCATTGGTTGGAGGCATGCAGCCAAAAGCATCACATCCAGGGCATGTCATTAAATAAAATGAAGTTTATTCATTAAAAAAAAAAGTTCACTGTAGTCTCTGTCACTCTTGCCTCACTAAACCCATAGTGGTGATTTTTTTTTTAAAAAAAAGATAAACAATATTTCAAATAGTAATTTAATAAGACATAGGATCTCAAACAACCAAACTGGATCCAAAAGTCACATTGGTACCTCAAATAGAGGGAAAAATAACAAATAAACAATTGCAAACAGCTCAGCGTCACTCTGTCTCTCCTTCTGAAAAACGATGCCATCAAGGCAAATTCGAAGAAGTCCAAGAACAAAAAAACAAAAAAAACGAGGCCGTTTCTCGCCGAACTCCAGCAAAAAAAAAAAAAAAAAGTAAGTACACAAAATTAAATAATTAAATTTCTGAAATCGTTTCTTTCTCTTTCCTTGGAAACTTGCATTGGGGAAAGTCATTAAAGACTATCCTTCCATCTCATCTTTCCTTCTGTACATTTTATTACAAACCTAAAGATAACCGGCAGTACCGTACCAGGTCAACGAGAGGCTGGAGACCGAGCCAATGATCTTAACACACCGCGAAGCCAAGGAAGTCTGCGGCGGACTTGGCCATGACGGCGGCGAACTCCGTGAAGCTAATAACACCATCGCCGTCGGTGTCAGCCTCGTTCATCATCTCGGTAAGCTCGCAGAACGTCAGCGGCTGTCCCATCCTTGCCATCGCCCGGGCCAGCTCGGCCGCCGATATATAACCGTTGCCGTCGCGGTCGAACGACCGGAAGATGTCCAGGAGCTGGTCCTGGTTGATGAGGGCCTGCTCGCTCATCAAGGGGGCGATGGCGTCGGCGAGCTCGTCGAACTCGACGGAGCCATTCCCGTTCGCATCCATGTTGGAGAGCAATGCGTGGATCTGGTCTCCGGTGGGCTTCAGGCCGAGGGAGCGGAGGAGGGCAGCGAGCTCCAGGTGGGTGAGGCTGCCGTCGGAGTCCATGTCGAACCGGGCGAAGATGTCCCTCAGCTGCTTGAGGCGCTCGCCGTGGAGCCGGCGGCCCATCGCGGAATATGGAAACAGCCAATGCTGTTGGTGGTGATGATGAAAGAGAGGGAGGGAGGCAGGGAGGAGATGTGAATTGGGTTCTCGGGAGGGAGGAGGAGGGGGTTTTGAAGAAAAGTTGTTAGAGGTGTGAGGTGGGAGAAGGTTGGTGGTTTTTAATGGGAAGGTGGGAGGAAGGCGACGAGGCAATGGGTTTTTATCTCTCAGCAAGGGGTTGCTTCGGTGCTGTCTAACGTGTGATCCATGTTATAGGAAGGGGACGCGAAGAGGGCTAGAGAAAAGCACATGGTAGGAAGGAACGGGAACGGATTGGTCGGCAGGAGCGAACCGGGCCCGGGAGAGCAGTCGGCCGACCGGGCTCGTTTTTTTATGTGGTGGGAGGTTCGAGGTTTCAGTTGCGTTGTCGCCAGGAACCTTACAGCTGTGCTGCTCCTCCCAAGTCCAGCGAGGCGGAGAGGAAAACTAGCTTTGGGGCAGGTGCTGTGACGCTGTGACCTTGGACTGTTTACTTTGTCGCGGCATGCATGTGCCAAAGCACATGATTTGCGGGAGATATCTGCTTGACATGCATGGATTGTTAGAGGTGGCATCATATATTATTTTAGATAAATATTTTTCACGATGAAGGTTAATTCTCTGAGAATAGAAAGCTATCTAAAAAATTATATTTTTAAATATATTATTTATATAATATTTAGATAAAAAATAATTTATTCATATTTTTTGTATATTAAAAAGTGACTAACATTGATACTTATATATTTTTTACACTATAAATTTTAGATAAATTATTAAAATTTATTCATTTTTCTTGTAATACTTTTTAAACTATTAGGCATGCTTTACATGCTAAATATATGCTACTCTTTTATGATTGAAGCTTAATTTTTTCTTGTTAAATTATATTTTTCATCAAATTTTTGACATATATTAATCATATAAATTTTATTTTATTTTTAAAAAATTCTATAATTACTATTTACTAATTAAAATAGTATTATACCTTTTTCATAAAATCTTTCATAAATATTATATTTTTATCCATCAAATGAAATGTTATATTAGATTTTTTTTCTCTAAAATATATTCATGTTATCAAAATTAAGAAAATGGAAGGAAAGAAAAAAAAAGAAGAAATAATCAATGCAAGAAAGAATCATGATGGTGTAAGATTTTTTAAAGATATATTATATATATATATATATATATATATATATATATATATATATATATATATTACTTAATGAGAGATCACTTAGTCGTCTCTTATATGGGTAAATTTTTCTCTCAATTCAATGAATAAACGATGATCTGAAAATATAATTTACTTTTCTACTTTTCTTTTCTCAAAGCAAAAAAAAAAAAATACAAGTAAGTTAGTCAATGAAAAAAATAGAATAATTGTTTTAGAAAATTTCTTACTAAAAATGAAACCTAAAATTAATTAGGTGTTTGATAGAGAGAAATAAAGAGAGTCAAAAAAAAAAAAGGGAAGAGGTATATTCAG
The DNA here is from genome assembly GCA_900491605.1 of Calamus simplicifolius. Classification (NCBI taxonomy): domain Eukaryota; kingdom Viridiplantae; phylum Streptophyta; class Magnoliopsida; order Arecales; family Arecaceae; genus Calamus; species Calamus simplicifolius. Next base: position 2,143,295 of record UESW01003929.1, read on the forward strand.
GTGTGAATCAACTTACTGCTAGGTTTCATGAATAAATGAAAGTTGTGTTGAAAAATGTAGTGGGCACATAAGAATCTTTGATGGATAATAATCTGGTAGTGCATAAGGATAATACTCAAGATAATAATGTTGGGAGTGGGAAAAATATCATTTCATAATATCATTTCTCTATTAGCTTTCCTCACTCACTTTATAACTCACTACAAGAAAGTGACTATTGATCTTCCCTCATTAATATATCATAATAAATCTTTTAGACTTTCCATATGATTTTGGTGTTACAATATGACTCTTCATATTTCAATGTGACTCTTCATTTTCTGCAACTATAGTTAATTCTTCAGAATTTATTATGACCTCTCGGTTTCATCATCACAATTAAGTTTACCATTTCCAACACCCCCTTTAAACTTAATTATCTTGTTCATCATATCTTCAATACTGATTTGGACCGCAATCCGAAGGAAAATCTCTTCTTGCAAATGTCTTCTTATTGATGTATGAGATGGATATCTTATATCTTTTTCAATCACCCTTTCTTCATCTTCTATAATAACTCTAATTCTTTAATACTATCTTCATTTTTATTCTTCAGCTCTTCATAGGTTTCATGCAAATCTTGCATTGCTATCCTGACATCTTCAATTTCCTGAAAATGAACATCTTTCACAGTAATATTATAAGTATTTTTCAATAGATAATTGCTTATAATGCTGCATAATTTTTTGCTTCCTTCTTTGAAATAGAAATTGGACCATCAATTATAAAACTTTCACTTATATCTTCAAAAATGACTGTTGCCATAAAACTTGGAGAATGATCTGGTCCAGACTTCTCACATGTATACTTTGCTGGAGAAAAAATTAGTTTTTCAAGCATTTCTTTGAGCATTACCTTGTATGGCGCAACCACAACTATTACCTTTTCATCCTCCATTTTGCTCAATTGGTGTTGAAGTTTCTATTCTTCAACCTCTGAAGACTGCTCTTATCTTCTTTTTCTTTTGCAAAGTCTTGTTATCTTAGACTTGCACACTTCTCAATGGATTCATCCGGAGACTTAACATTTAGATGGAGGATATGAACTTCTTTACGCCAGGCTCTTGGGCTATATTGCTTTCTTTGATACCACTTGGTTGGGGATTGATCAGGCTCTGATACCATTTGTTGAAAAACGTAGTGGGCATACAATAAGCTTTGATGGATAATAATCTGTTAGCGCACAAGGATAATACTCAAGATAATAATGCTGGGAGTGGGAAAAATATCATTTCATAATATTATTTCTCTATTAGCTTTCTTCACGCACTCTATAACTCACTACAAGAAAGTAACTATTGATCTTTCCTCATTAATATATCATAATGAACCTTTTAGACTTTCATATGACTTACTTTTTATATGACTTTTGGTTTTATAAGATGACTCTTCAGATTTCAATGTGCCTCTTTATTTTCTGTAACTATAGTTAATTTTTCAAAATTTATTATGACCTTTCGATTTTATCATTTACCATTTCCAACAAGTTGTTCTCAAAGACAAAAGGCTGGCTCAGGCAATGATTGTTTCATAATGTTAACAAATCAATATGAGTTTTGTTCTAAACCAAAATTTTTAATTTTAGGATAAAAAAATAAAGAAACAAAAAACACCTATCAACTCGTATCTTCTTCCATATCACTTATGGTCAAATGTATTGACCTTTTTTTTTTTTTTTTTTTTTGGTACAGACAAAAATCACACCACTCTAGGGTGGCTCAAACCCACACTATTAGAATACAATATTAAGTTCAGACCAGGATGACACCATTCACCGGGCTTCCAGCACCAGAATCTAGAATGATCAGTAACTCTAGCGGCAATCCAGTCAGCCGCTGAGTTGGCTTCCCTGAAGATATGGCTAATCTGTATACTGTGAACCCCCTGAAGGAGAGAGCGAATATCAGAGATCAAAGGGTTGGTGGGCGACTGCGCACAATGATCCTGACGAAGCCATCGAATCACCGTGAGAGCATCACCCTCAAGAATAAGATGACGGGCATGGAGACTGCGTATAGCAAAGGAGACTCCAGCCCATGCAGCATAAAGCTCTGCAAGCGGCACTGACGAATCGAGATGTCCAAATCCCCCAGCAGCAAGCATAGTACCGCCAGGATCCCGAATGACATAACCCGATCCGGCAGATCTGCCTCGGACACTCCCATCAAAGTTGATTTTGATAAACCCTGGAGGGGGGGTTCCCAAGAAATAAAGACCGTTCTCCGGTGCGCTGCCGGGGCAGCATGGGAATCCCAGAGGCCAGGGCTATCAAAATCACAACCAAGACGATGGGATGTATACTCAGTAGATAGGGACACAGCAGTCCGGACAACCCTAAAAGACGGAGTAGGCTCCTGAGTAAAGACAATCCGGTTCCGAGATAACCAAATCTGGTAAGCAATGTAAGGCCCTCGTCGCGCCCTGCTTACTGCACCCTCTCCTAACATCCTGCCTGATCAAGTCCAAGATAATGAAAGAGAAGAAGAGGCGACAGCCCAAGGCTTGACACTAGCGATCTCCCAAATGTGGTGAGCTCTGAGACAAGTGAAGATGGCGTGATCCACCGCCTCCTCCTCAATACCGCATATCGGACACGTAGGCTGAATCCCCATGCCACGTCTAGAAAGAACCGAGCAAGTAGGAGACAATTCCGAGCAATCTTCCATAGAAAAAGACGAACCCTGGGATGAATGGGAAGACGCCAAATCCAAGCCATATCTGTCAACGGTCGGGATGAAGCTCGGTAAATCTTGATGATGTCCCTGATGGGAGCACTCGGAATACCGGACCGCCTCCAAACCCTGATGTCGGGGGAGTGCCCAGGAGAAAGAGGAATAGCAGCTATACGTCGTATAAGCTCCTCGCCAAAGAAGCGGGATAACAGAGGAGTAGACCAGGAGGAATGATCCGGCACCGTGAGGTCACTAACACGCATATCAAGAGGAATATCAGTGCTGACGAAAGTAGGCCATCGAGACAAAGGAAGGTCAGCGATCCAAGAATCATAAGCAACATCCACAGAAGCACCATTGCCAAGAATCCAGGATACTATGAAGGATGTCCGGAGCATGAGTACAAACCTCTTTCCAGAAAAAAGAGTGACCCCGAAGAGACTGCAGGTTAGTGGAAGGAGTCCACTCCCCATACTTGCCACGCATAAAGGAACTCCACATACAGTGCGGATCAAGCAAAAAACGAGTAGCATGCCTAGCAATCAAGGCCTCCCTCCGAGCAGTCAAGGACTGGATCCCAAGGCCTCCCTCGGAAAGCGGCAACAGACACAATCCCAGGCTAAAAGATGAACACCATGACCATCCTGGGACGAACCCCAGAGAAAATCCCTGAAATAACGCTCAATCCTCCTCAGACAAGTCAAAGGGACAACAGCATTAGATAAGAGATAGAGAGGAAGAGATGTGAGCACTGATCGAATAAGAGTGATCCTCGCCATCATAGATAGCCCAGTGACCTGCCACCCCTCCAGCCGATCACGAATCCTCGACTCGAGCTTACTAAAGTCCGAGATCTTAGGTCTTCTGCCAGTAATAGGAATACCCAGATAGGAGAGGCACTCTGACTGCACAGAAATCCCCATGATCTGCTTGATAGTATCCTTCCGAGAAGAAGTCACCCGCGGACTAAAACAAATAACAGACTTAGCATTATTAACTTTCTGACCAGAGGCAGAACAGTAATTATGAAGAATAGAAGCAAACGTGGTCGCATTGGCCACAGTAGCCCTGCCCAGGAAGATACAGTCATCAGCAAAAGCAGATGAGAGATCGAGGGACCTTGGGACCAGCTCGGTAAGGGTGTAGAGCATTGTCCTGCTGAGCCTGACGAAGAGCCCGAGATAAAGAATCAGCCGCTATAACAAAGAGAAACGGGGAGAGGGGACAACCTTGTCTCAGCCCAACCTTAGAATGGAAATAATCAGTCCGGTCTCCATTGATGAGGATGGAGAAAGACGGACTCTGAATGCAGGCCATGATCCAGTCAATAAACAGCTGGTGGACCCAAACACCTGAAGAGAGTGACGCAAGAATCCCAGTTAACTCTGTCATAAGCTCTCTCCATATCAAGCTTAATGGCCATAAGCCCCTGACTACCAGAAGTCCGACGAAGGTCATGCATGAACTCCTGCGCTAATAAAGCATTATCAGTGATACTGCGCCCTCTGAGGAAAGCCCCCTGCTCCGGAGAGATAAGGCGAGGAATAACCCAACACAACCTCATAACCAGGAGACGAGCACAAACCTTATATAAGGTAGTGCATAAACTGATAGGCCGGAAGTGCTGAGGGCTGGAAGCGTCCGTCCTCTTAGGAACCAAGGTAATGAAGGTACGATTCCATTCAGAGGGGATAGATTTGCGATGAAAGACAAGCTTGATTGCCTGAGCTAAGTCCTCTCCCAGAATATCCCAATACTGACGAAAGAAAAACGGGAAAGCCATCCGGCCCAGGGCCTTATCAGCACCAAGATCCCACAAAGCCAGCCGAATATCCTCCGTAGTGACAGGCCGAGTCAGAGAGACGTTCTCAGCAATAGAGACAGTATTGAGAGACAGAATAGGATGAACAGGGACTCCAGAACCAGGTTGCTCAGTCCACCTACTATGAAAGAAGTTAAAAAGCTGAGCACGAATCACATGATCATCCACCTGGAGCTGACCCTCCTCATCAGTTATATGCCTAATGCGGTTCCTCGCCCTGCGTTTCTGAGTGGCCTGATGGAAAAATCTTGTATTACAGTCCCCCTCCTGAATCCACTGGATACGGGACCGCTGGCGCCAAAAGGTCTCTGCTGCAGCAGAAGAGAGTGGTGGAGCGCCAAACTCGATCGCAGGGACGATAGGTCCTCACAAGAAAGAGAACCCGCCAGGTCCTCTTTAGCCTGAGAGAAGAGATAGTAGACTCAACCTGCTCCACCTGTCTGACAATATCCCCAACCTCCAATCTATGCCATCTAGAGAGGCGACGTCTAGCAAGGGCAAGCCGTCTGGAGAGCCGATAAATGGCATTACCTCTAACTGGTAACTGCCAGACCTGAGAGATGATGGAGCGAGCAGCAGGATATGAGGTCCAAAACTTCTCGAATCTGAACTGCCTATGCCGCTGAGAGGTGATATCAGTAGAGATAAAGAGAGGGCAGTGGTCAGAGGCAATTCTGGACAAGTGAGTGACAGTAGCAGAGGGATAAAGCTGGAGCCAGCTAGAAGAGGCCAAGGCCCTGTCCAATCTTTCCCAGACTCTAGCTGATCCCTGCCGGTTGTTGCACCATGTAAACTGCGAGCCCTGATAACCCAAATCCAACAGACCAGCAGAAGAAATAAAGTCCCTGAACTCAGACCGGCCCACAGAGCCATGGGAAGCCCGGCCACCTTTCTTTTCTGCGGCACTCAAGATACAGTTGAAGTCTCCAGCAATGAGGGAGGGGAACCCCTGGTCAAGAAGAGACTGAATCTCAGACCAAGCACCCGACGCTCCCGGAGATCAGTGCTGGCATAAACTCCGGAAAGGAGCCAAGGGCTGGCACTTCCCTCAGAGATGACCAGCGCAACCTGCTGCCCACATCTGTGAAAAGCATCAACTCTGATATTATCATTCCTCCATAAAGCAACAATACCCCCCGAAAGACCAATGGACTCAACAGCATACGAACCCAAGCTCGAGCAATCTGTCTTCGAAAACGGGCCAGACTAGCCCCAGAAAGCCGAGTTTCCAGCAAGATGCAAATGTCAAAAGAGTGAAGCTGCATAAGCCTCCCAAATGAGGAGCGAAACGATGGTTTCAATGCTCCTCGCACATTCCATATAAGAATCTTCATGGTAAGGCTGGATTGGAGGACTCCCCAACCAACACCCCTGACATCTCCACGGAACAGTCCAAATCTCCCGGGCCTTTGCAAACAACAGCCTGGGTTGATTCCATCAGGACCTCCGTATCGCCTGGGATCTCCTTAGGACAATTCCGGGATCCCGTTTCCACACAATCAAGTATCTGGCCTGAGTCCGTCAAGCCCGCTGATGCAGATACATGAATAGCCTCCTTCAGCAGATGAACCGCTGATAAGTGAGTACTGGACTCTAATTGGGTCGGCTCAGAAGACTCAGAAGCTAACCCCGAAAAGGCCCTACCCGACCTCGAGCCTTCTTAGCCCCTGGGCCAAACTGGGCCGATGACACCCGACCACCCACCGAGGAAGCCGCAAACTTGAAAGGCTACATTGTCCCCACCTCTACCAGAAAGAGCGGCCTTGCCTTTGGCTTTGGAAGAGCGGGATGGCATTCTGGTAGACGATGGCTCCACTGGACGGGCCCGCTTAGAAGGCCCCGAGACGGGGTCTTTACTAGCACTGACCACGAGGCCCAACTTTGGAAATTTAATTGCTTTATCACCTTCATCCAAAGAGGATTGCACATTAGGAATTAGAGAATGAATTCCATTTGAGTCTGAACTCTGAAACACTGAGTTCTGATACTGGGCTACAGTGCCAACCGGCACGCTCGAGCAATGCCTTGAGTCTTCCTGGATTCCATGACCGAGCATCACAGGGACTTGAACCAGGGAGGAAGACGCTGCCGAGGGCTTCAACTCCGGCTTCCGAGTCACCGCTGCAAGCGACTCAACTGCGGCCGACACACCCCGCCCAAGCTTCAACCCAGAGATGGCACGGAGGATCCAGAGGAGGAATGAAGCTGACGCCGGGCGAACTTCTTCGGCACAGTCCAACCGTCCTTAGACACAGGAGCAGAAGCAGGGCAAGGCCGATCTCCCGCCGTTGGGACCGGAGGCTGCGCCGGAGGAGGTCGTCGACGCCGAACTGCAGCCAGCCAGGGACCAAACGGAGGAGCAGAAGACGAAGAATCCGATGGACCCGCTGGCTTGCATGGACCAGAGAGGTGCAGGGAAGCACAGCGATGGCAAATATCCTCCAATTCTCAACCGAGAACTGCTGCCAGAAGGGGGCGCCGAATCCACGAATCCTGGCCCCTGGCCGAGGGGAATACCCAGATCCACTCGAACGCAAGCCCGAGCAAACCCTCCCCGCATCCGAGCTTTGGTAGCCTCGTCGGAGAACAAAATTCCCCCGCCACCGAGAGAATGGAAGAGAGGGAATCATCCACCCAGAACTCCATCGGAAGCAGAGGAAGCCGGATCCAAACCAGAGCCTTCAGCAAAGAGTCTTCCGCTGGGATGAATTCCAGCTTCCAATCCATCACCGCAAGAATCTGCCCGTTGATCACCCAAGGCCTCTCAAGGATTCGGCTTTTAGAGGTGGGATCGGAAACCGGATGAGGTAGTGCCGGTGAGCCAGGGGAACCACCTCGATTTCTCCCGGCAGCCCAGCACGATGCAGCTCACGCTTAATAGCCTCCGCGGCACCCACCGAGAGAGAGAGCGAGCCAGCACCCTTCGCTCCCCACGAGCTGGCCTCGCACTCCAGGGAAGAGGTCGGGATCTGGATGACCTCCGGGAAGAGCCGGATCAGTTCTTCAACCTCGTCGGAGAAGGGGAAGGAGCATCCCATCCATAGCGACCTAAGGATGGTCGGCTCCACTGACCACCCGTCTTCGACGAGCCCAAGGGAAAGCAGCGTCCGAAGCAGGAGAAGACGCCCCACCATGACCGGAACCCATCATCTTGCTCCCGGAAGCCCTCCCAGCAGACACCCCATCGGAGGCCATGGGAGAGAAGAGGACAGCAGCAGGAGCAATCCAAATGGAACACAGCCGGAGAAGACGCAGGATCGCTGGAGATCGGAGAAGACGAAGTCGGGAGCACGAATCTTAAGACCGACCAAACAGAGAAGCTCTGCTCGGGACGCACGACTGTCAAAGCAAACGCACGACTTTCAAACAGCAGCTGTATATAGAAAAAAAAAAAACGTATTGACCTTAAGTATATAGAAGTTCTTTTGATCCTCTTTTCAGACTCGTGACAAATTCCCCCAGTGACATCAGATCTTCATTCTCATCTCCCCGTCCTAAGATCTATTCGATTTCTTCCAAATTTTTTCTCCATTTTTGTTGGAAAAAGTGTAAATAAAAAAAAAAAGGAACGAAACGTTGCATTGCGTCAACGTGCGAGGTAACGTTCATCAACGTTCAGAAAGTCTAAACAATTAATTTTATAAGCTATTTTTGATTGTTAACGATTATTAAGCCTTTAAAGCCATTATGGACCGAGTTGTTAAAGTTTTTATGAGAAAAAAAAGATTCAAAATTGAGTAAAATGGTTTGGAGTAGCCTATAAGTTTTTGGATCTCATTTATTTCTATTTTTTATTAATCTTTTTTTGGGCATACGAAGGTAATCATTGGTTTGTACCTCTACGTGATCGTGCTCGTAGTAGGAGGATCGAGTCGAACCGGATCGTCAATAACCTGTACGAAAGGATAAAATATGATCCTTAGGGCAGTGTTTAACACGCCTCGATCCTGGTTTGATTCATATATATTTTTTATTTTTACTTTATTTATATATTTAAATTTATATATTATATTTATAGCAATTTCTAGGAAGGGATTTTTTGTAAGATCAAAAATATTTTCCAACAGCTAAGGATCTTTTCTATAAATTGTTAAATTTTTTTATTATATATATATATATATATATATATATATTCTTTTGAGTTTGCATATTTTGTATGAATATATATGTACATTTATAGATATATGCATATGCATACTAGACAGACATATATACCTATATCGACACATATATTCATAGACATATATTCAAGCAAAAGAATCCTTATGTAATGATATATATGAATGTATTATTCATGTGGAGACGTGCGGTTAATAGTACCACTTGCCTAGCGATGACAAATAAGCTCATCTCAACTCACCAGTTGCTATATGTTGACGCCAGATCACCGCCCTCGAGCGTCTGCGAGCGTCCGGTCACCTCTCCCGGTGAGCTTCTCACGCCTGCAAATAAGTCCCGGGAGCCGGAGATTCCGGCGGGGACCCTCCAACGCTCAAGTCAGTGCTCTGGGCAACGACCGTGAGCTTGAGGAAGCTCGAAAGAGAAAGAGAGAGGCTCAGAGAGAGGAGCTCTCCCGGTGAGCGTTTAGGGGTGTAATGAATGTCTTACCTGGTTGAGGTCCCTCTTACCCTTTTTATAGATGCCTGAACCCATGGGCTTGGGGCGTGATCACCTGTCAGAGTATTAATTGATGGTAGTACAGTGGAGCTTACCTCCATATGACGTGTCGCGCTGCAGGTCATGTCCTGTCATAGTTGGTGGCTGCAGGGCGTGGCCGATCGTTACGGCGCTTGCCAGACGTATCCCTACGTCACCTTTTTGGTTGTCCTGCGCAAAAAAGTGATGGGTGATAAAGTTAGTCGTGTGGGTCCCAAGGTACAGCCGTTGAAGGGGAAATGATGTTGAGTTGAAGCCAACTATCCCTCGTAGAGCATTTGATCATAAAGTGCTTGTGTGGCACCGTTCATGCCCTTGGATGGGCTCCACAAAAGACCGAGGGTGATCACTTGCATGGTACTGTTCACTTGCATGGCATTGTTCATGGCTCAAGGGAGCTTAGCAGATGCATGTCCAATGCTAAACAGGAATTGAGGCCGAGAGGAGCAACGTGGCAACCATAAAGCCTTTATAAAGGGGGGTGAATAAGGTAATAAATGCCTTAGAGTAATGATGCACGTGGCCTTAAGTGCCTTGGTGCGAGAGATATGACGTGGTTTCGGGAGCCAAGGCCGAGAGGAAAAAGGTCCGAGACCAAGAGGGAACAAGTCCAAGACCGAGGGGAAAAAAGATCCGGGACTGAGAGGGAACAAGCCCGAGACCGAGGGGAAAAAGGGTCCGGGACCGAAAGGGAACAAGCCCGGGACCGAGAGGAAAAAGGTCCGGGACCGAGAGGGAACAAGCACGAGACTGAGGGGAAAAAGGTCCGGGACCAAGAGGGAACAAGCACGTGGCCTTAAGTGCCTTGGAGGTATCGGCCTTGGAGGTGTCGGGTGTCGGCCTTGGAGGTGTCAGGTGTCGGCCTTAGAGGCATCGGGTGTCGGCCTTGGAGGTGTCGGGTGTCGGTCTTGGAGGTGTCGGCCTTGGAGGTGTCGGGTGTCGGCCTTGGAGGCGTCGGGCCTTGAGGGGTCGGCCCCGGGGTTGAGAAGGAGAGCCAAGGCGAGATGCACGTGACACTTCATTCCATTTAATGCTCTTCAAGCCATCATGACCATTTCTGCACCATTAAATGCTCCAGCCCATTGACTCGATCAGACATTAATGACGAAAGGTGGCCTTTGAGAAACCCACGCATATAACGTGACCCCCTCTTATTCTCTTTCTTCATTATGAGGTGCCGGTGGATGGATGTTGGGAGCTGAGGCCGAAAGGGGCTCCGTCGGTTTCCATCCTTCATGGTTCTCTAACGGCGTTGGATCAGCCACATCAGATACCCTCTCACCCCTGAGACGAAGCGGGCCCACCCCAGCAAGGCGAAAGGGGCGTTACCTCCCAAGTGGCTGATCCTCGCCTAACTTTATGCCTTTAACTTTTGACATGAAGTTTGGATGTGGGTCCCCATCCATATGCTGTTGAGGCAAAGAGCCAATGATGCCGCAATGATGCTCCTGAGACAGAGGGAGCCGTTACCGCGGAGGCAGAGATGAGCCGCTAAGGCTAGGCAGAGATGAGCCGCTGAGGCTGTAATAAGGCCGTTGAGGCTAAAACAAGATGACCGAAGCAGAAATAAAGCCACAGGGGCTGAAATAAAATTGCATGTGTGTGTTTGGTATCGACGTTGGAGTCAGTTTTTGGCTTTTGGTGCCGAGCTGGTCTCAGGCTTGAGTGTCGATAGTTCATTGCTCTGCCAGTGGTACCCGGGCTTATGGTGCCGGTGCTTGGGGCCGGCCAGTGGTACCCGGGCTTATGGTGTCGGCGCATGGGGCCGACCGAGGCCTTCTCTGCTGGACCCGGGCTTAAGGTGCCGGCGCTTGGGGTCAACCGAGGTCTTCCCTGCTGGACCCGGGCTTATGGTGCCGGCGCATGGGGCCGACCAGGCCTTCCCTGCTGGACCCGAGCTAAGGTGCCGGCGCTTGGGGTCGACCGAGGTCTTCCTTGCTGGACCCGGGCTTATGGTGCCGGCGCTTGGGGCCGACAGAGGCCTTCCCTGCTGGACCCGGGCTTAAGGTGACGACGCTTGGGGTCGACCGAGGCCTTCCCTGCTGGACCCGGGCTTAAGGTGCCGGCGCTTGGGGTCGATCGAGGCCTTCCCTGCTGGACCCAGGCTTGTGGATGCCAAAGCGAGGTTGGTCTTGGATGTTGATGCAAGGTAAATCTTCCCTGCATTGCATTTTTAAGTATTAATGAAAGAAAACTGTCTTAAGTGCAATATACTTAGCTCTTGTAGCACCCATATTTTTCCTTTTGTGGATTTGAGCACTTCTGCCCCCTGGTGGTCTGCCCCCCATGGAGTCATGTTAGTCGGATTGGAAGTGTCGTTGCCCTTACTTGGGCCTTCCCTCGCATTGGAGGCCAGGACGAGATGCATGTGGCCGGGAAGAAGCTGGAAATCGGGACAAAGCTGGAGTCCGTTGAGGAAAGCCTCGACAGTTGGCGATCATTGAAGATGAATGGCTGGGAGAGTCCATCGAGGGCGTTGCTGAGAGTAAAAAGGTCGGAGGAGTTGCTGGAAGGGCTCTTTGCCTAGCTTTTTCTTTGAAGAGATTGATTGCCCTCGGTGCTGAAGCTTAAGAGCAGCTAAAACGAAATCCGTAAAAGGTCCTAGGCTCGGTTTGGCTTTTGGGTGTAACAGAGAGAAGGAAAGAGAGAAAAGTTGGAGTCACCAGTCAAAGCCTTTTGTCCTCATCTTCCTCCTTGCATTAATTACAACAACACCTCTCGGCTTGCCACCATCAGAAATTAAAATGCCCATAAATGCTTGAGGTGACGGATAATGTCTCAAGTCCATCCCTTTTGGAATTATTCTGCTACCCATGTTGCATTCCACCTCTAGCCGATTTTTTGAGCCTTTGAGTGAGCTCTTCCATCCCTCGGTGTTGTTCATCCAGATGCTTCCTCATCTAAGTACCAGATGATTAAAGGGTGGAGTGGCTGCTTGAGCGGGAGGTAGGAGACTGTAGTCTCTTGAAAGCTTCACGATGGTGGTGCTTAGATGGCGCATGATAGTGATAACTTCTCCCTGAAGAGATTTTCTGCAGATGAATCATTGACTAATGGGTGCAGCTATCACGAGTGATGTGAGAAGCTTGGGCAGCTGCTGAGTGGCCACCAAACATTGCTTCTGTAGTTCATGAATTGCTACATTCAAGTCTTGAACTTGTTGATTGAAGATGATCAGCTGGTTAATTAGAGCAGCTGAGGTTGGTGGTGAAGGAGCAGAGAGGGTGGCCTTTTGCTGCCTAGTATGATGTGGATGCCCCCCAGAACGATTGGTGAGAACCTTCGGCATGCGCATCACCACTATAGCTATCTTAGAGAGGACGGAGACTTATAGCTCAAGGAGACAGAGCTTTCTTTCCTTCAGCGCGTCCCCCCTACCTGGCGCGCTGTTGAGAAATTATTGAAACATAATTGCCCCAACTTTATTGATTTTGATGATTTCCAAAAGCCATGAGTACCTTAAAGAATACAATATGTATATTTATCAAAAACCTTGAGCTTATTCAAATTGAAAGGAATGAACTATCAATGGTCATATTAAAAGAGTTTTGAATCTATTAGAAAAAGGAATTTCAAGTTCTATGCTTAAAAGAATTCTAAAAGGAATTTTACACTTTATAATTCAATCGATGAATTCTTGAAACATGTCTTGAATCCATGATAAACGTCATATTTAATGTATTCAAGTCAAATTTATATTTTAAATTTAATTGGGACATGTTTTAAACTCAATCAGAACATTTTTCTGATTTTTGTATCGGTCCTGAGCCGACTCAAGGGTTTCCGAGTCGACTCCCCAAATTGCCTGAGTTTCTCGAGTCGACCCTTGGTTTTTCAAGAGTCGACCCCTGAATTCTTGCGAGCCGACTCCTGTCTGTGCGAGTCGACTCCGCTCAACAACAGAACCCATGTTTTTTGAGCACTTCTCGAGTCGACTCCCCATTTTCCTCGAGTCGACTCCCGACTTTCGTGAGCCGACACTTCTGTTTTCGCGAGTCGACCCTTCAATGCTTAAAATGTTTCTATTTTGGTAAATCGACCTCGAGCCGACTCCCTCAG
>UESW01003929.1:2158178-2254261 GCA_900491605.1 Calamus simplicifolius
CCTTCGGGTGGGTCAACTAATGTCCATACATTATTGTCCTTCATGGAATCAAGTTCGGATTTCATGGCATCAAGCCATTTATTAGAGTCAGTCCTTTGCATAGCATCCATATAGGTGATCAGATCCTCATTGTTCTCATCGAGTTCAACAGGATCATCGTTCTGGACCAAGAAACCTAAGTATCTGTCCGGTTGATGTGGTACTCTACCAGATCGCCTTAATGGTGCATCTAAAATGGGTTTTGAGTTTGATCTAATCAACTCAGATTCTAAGGGTTCACTGGTTTGTGTTGTTCCTTCTACTTGATGAACTTCCTCAAGTTCAACATTAGAGCTATTTGTTCCTTCACTAAGGAACTCCTTTTCAAGAAAAACTGCTCTATTACTAATGAACAACTTTTGTTCTTCAGTATTGTAGAAGTAATATCCTTTGGTTTCTTTCGGATAGCCAATGAAAAAACATTTGTTAGATTTGGGTTCAAGTTTGTCTGATTTTACACGTTTCACATAAGCTGGACACCCCCAGACTCTCAAATAGGTGATTACCGGTTTATGTCCATACCACATCTCATGTGGAGTTTTTGAAACAGACTTACTTAGAACCTTATTCAGAATATGACAAGCTAATTCTAATGCATATCCCCAAAAGGATATCGACAAGCTTGCAAAACCCATCATGGACCGAACCATGTCTAACAGAGTTCGATTCCTCCTTTTCGACACACCGTTATGTTGTGGTGTTCCTGGAGGAGTCCATTGGGAGAGAATCCCATTCTCCCTTAAATATGTCACAAAGTCATTTGAAAGGTATTCGCCTTCTCAATCTGATCGAAGGATCTTAATACATTTTCCTGTTTGTTTTTCTACTTCTTTATGATATGTTTGAACATTTCAACGATTCAGATTTATGTCGCATAAGATAGACATAACCGAACCTAGAAAGGTCGTCTGTAAAAGTAATGAAGTAGTAATATCCACCTTTGGCACAAGTGCTCATTAGTCCACATACATCAGTATGTACTAGATTTAATAGCTCTTTAGCTCTTTTACCTTTTTCAGTAAAAGATGACTTGGTCATTTTACCAAGAAGACAGGATTCACAGGTAGTTAATGATTCACAATCATCAACTCGAAGGATGCCCTCCTGAGTTAACCTATTTAATCTATTCTTATTGATATGACCCAGCCGATGGTGCCAATGATAAATGTCTGTGACATCAGTTGTTCTAGGGCGCTTACTTGATTGTACACTATATTCACAGGCTGTGATAATATATAAATGCCCAGTCGTTATAGTGACTCCATTCATAATGATATTCAAAGTAACATCCTTTATTGAAATTTCATAATGACTTTTGGCCAGAAGGCCTACAGAAATTATGTCAACAAGAACGTTGGGCAAAAATGACAATCATTTAGTATAATGACATTTCTATTGAAAACTATTTCAAGAACTCCTAATGCCAGAACTAGAATTAATCTTTCATCGCCGATAGTAAGGAATCTTTCATTGTCTTCAAATCTTTTAGTGACCTGTAGTCCCTGCAATGAATTGCAAATGTTAAAAGGACTCCCGGTATCCAATACCCAGGTCTGATTATGATATACAGAAAAATTACAAGGTGTTATCATAAATACCTTGTTGAGCAATATCTTGCCCCTTTTTCTTCTTTGGCCTATTTGGATCAAGTGTGGCAATGTAAAGAGGACAGTTCCTCTTCCAGTGCCCTTGCATCTTGCAATGAAAGCATTCAGCTTGACTTTATCAACTTTCTTCTTCTGCATCTGACCCCTTATAGATGTCCTAGCATGTTGCACCTTTTTCTTATTTTTTTTTTTCTTCCCTTTCCCCAAAGGGTTGACGCCCTACCTTAGATCCTTCAACCACATTAACCAAACCTTAGAGAGCTGGTTATCCTTCTTAAAGTTCTGTAACAACCCCAACAAACCGTGGTAGTTGACTGCAGGCTTTGTCATTCAAAAATGAGTAAGGAAAGGTCAGAAAGATGGAGGCAAGGAATTCAGGATCACATCTTTCCCAACTGCTTAGTAGGGGAAAGCCGAGCTTGTTTAGCAGTTCTATCTTCTCGATCATGTACAATACATGATCAGTGACAGGAGATCCATCCCTCATTCGAGCATTAAAAATAGCACAACTAGTCTTGTGCCTTTCAACGTCATTAGGTGTGCCGAAAGATTCATTCAACGCTTGAATGATTTCTTCTGGCTGAGCATTCTCGAACCGGCGACCGAATTCATTGTTCATTACTGCTAGCATGATGCAACTTACGCTAGTTCTATCATTGAGCCACTTCTGATAAGTGTCTTTCTCAGAACTTTGTGTATTTGCATCAGGTATCTTTGGTGCAGGATTATAAGAATATAGAATCCTCTCATGCTCAAGGACGATCTTAAGTTTTCTAAACCAGCTATTGAAATTTGAACCATTCAACTTGTCACTATCCAATAGGGACCTTAATGATAAATTAATGGTCATTTTCTGCATAAGAAAAAACTAAAGTTTATTTGTATATAAATGATTCAGTCTAAAGACTTGGACTTTAGTCTAAAGATTCTCCCACTATTTTGTTTAAATTGGTAGCCTCTACACCCCAATTCAAAGAATTATTCTTAATTCTTTACGGGCACTAAGATCTATAGACTACATACAGGCCCAAGTGAAGCTTGGCCAACCCATATGCATCTAAGAGTAGGTTCAAAACCAATTGTTTTCCAAAATAATTCTTAGTGTTCAGTTTTTGCCTCATGTACCTCTTCAGCAGGCATGGAGTGCCTCCACTGAAAGTTCTGGTTAGGTCCAACCATTAAATGATATAATCAGTGTAACCTATCAATAGACAACCAAGCCCGAGTGAAGCTCGGCTCACCTGACTGTCTATTTAATAGTTACGCTGACTTATCATATAATGAATGATAATTTCGATGGTTGACAAGCACCAGGCATGGAGTGCCTCCAATGATTATCAAGACATCGGACTCATTATCACGCACCTTAATGGGAGGCTATGATCTAGTTATCATATAACTATTTCATTTTAAGGACCTAATAATTTTAGAGGATTTATAATTTGAAGACAAATTGACTAATCAAGTTCTCCCACTGAATATATGAAATGGGTAGAATGAAACAAGATAAGTCAGGTTAAGTGGCACCTAAATCAGTCAGACTGATTTTCTTACAGGCATGGGTCAACCCGAATCAGGTAAATGATCTGAATCATAAATGGTTCACCACATTGACCAGGTGAGTGAGATCGATGGGAGGGATATGCCATTAACTCATTAAAGACGCATCAATACAAGTAGCTCCCAATTAAAAACCATTCGATCATTGATCCTAGAGCAAATTGCCAACTCACCTTGACATCATATGGTTAACCAATTCTAATTTGACCATCTAAGAGATTCATGCTCAACCACAGAGCCTAATCTACTTTCATTTGGTTTAATCAAAGAGAAGGACATGATCAACTACAACTATTGTTTGATTTAGAGCATTCTAACCTAATCTAATTAGATTTGTTCAAATATTCTTTTAGTCCAGTTGATTTAAACCGAGGGTCTAACCCTTTATGGACCCGATTTAGCTAACCCAAAAGATTAAATATATTTATGTTTACATGTCATATATTTCAATCAGCATCACATGTATTATGTTACTACTCATAATTCCTATATTTAGATCATATCTAAAGAGATTATGAATTAACATTTGACATTCAAATTAGACTCTCATAAATATTTGTATGTTTCATAACATAGACATCATGCCATCCATATATCATATCTATGTTTTATACTAAACATGCAAATATCATGCTTTATACAACATTAATATGTATCAAATATAAAACATCTTTTGAGAGTGCGTGTAATCTATGTTTTGATGCATAAGCTCAATTTAAATTATCTTTAGATTGAGCATCAATGATAAAACAATAGCCGGCAATATGTCACAGAATACCTCATTGAATGGGTAATTTGGATTTTCAATCCATCTGTGACCATATAGCCTTGCGATTAGTTTTAACCATAATTACACAATTAATAAGAACATTAATTTACATGCAATAAATTAGATCAATAAGAATCCATTGCTCTGATACCATTTGTTGGGAGAGCTAATCCCCGAGGCATGCATATTTTAAAATTTGATAACAATTATCAATGCAGAAATTTAAAGATTACATATTAATCTTTCTAACATGCATCAAGATCATATCTTTGCCTTATATTATAAGATCGTTTGATCTAAGTATTGCATATAAATTAAATAATTAAGATCATATCTTAATCTTCAAGATGAGAAGTCATACTACTCATCTTGAAGCCTGCCTTAAGATCTAAGGATCAAATCACTCACCTTAAGAACAGTAGGTAAATCCTTTGTGCTCTGCAGCCGTTCAATCGTCCGGCCTCTAGTATTATCCACGCGAAGCCCCCGAATGATCGGATTCCCGGGAGTGCTAGCTCGCGGAAAAATAATTTTGCTGATCTTGAATTCTTCCACTTAAATCTTCCTCCAAGAGGATTCCTCCAAGATCCACCAAGCTTTTGCTAACACTAAATCACACCAGAATTTTCTTTTCTAACTCTTAGAATTGTAACACTTGATTCTAACTGTTTAGAATTTTTGATCTCTTTTGATCTTGTGTTGTTTTATTTGGTGAGGGATGTCCTCTATTTATAGTTTCATATTAGCCAGCCTATTGAATTCTAATATTTAGAATTCCGCTGTTTTTGTGAAAACCAAAGAGACATATTAAATTCACACACTTATCAATGCATGAAGAGTTGTGTAGAGTGCTCTTCCAAAGAGGCACATTAATTCACATGCTTGTCAATGCATGGAGAGTTGTGTGGAGTGCTCTTTCAAAGAGGCACATTAATTCACACACTTGTCAATGCATGGAGAGTTGTATGGAGTGCTCTTCCAAAGAGGCACATTAATTCACACACTTGTCAATGCACGGAGAGTAATGTAGAGTGCTCTTCCAAAGAGACACCTTTTAGCAAAATTTATTTTTCTTGAACTTGAGAATTATTTGAAAAAGACTAAAAGTTATAAATTAAATTCTGCATGAGAATTTAATTTCTCATGAGATGAGATTTTAGTTATCTCATCATGCGAGAAAACCTTTTTCACATGGGGTTTGGATTTTTGGTTTTAAGCTAATTTGAATTTATTGGATTAAACCAATATAGATCATGGTCCTAGCCCAAATCAAATTTGGACTAATCCTGAATCTATTTAAATCCAAATCAAATCTAATTTCAAATCAATATTTGAAATTGATTAGTCCTTCTAGTAGACTTAAACCAAATTGAATCTTATTCACTTGTACTTAATCCAATTGAGATAATTCAATCAATCAAATTGATTAATTAAATCATATACGATTCTCAATCATTGATCAGCAAATAGATCATCATAGGAAACTTCTATGCGTGTGACTCTCTAGGTTCGAACCTAAGCCGGTAGCATAGAAACAATTTTCTATACTAATCGATGTGCCCATCTAGCAATGGAACCCGACGTCCGGATAGGTCGAAGAGTTTGCCGAGCAAACTTCAAGAACCCTAAGAAACAGTTACCATATAATTCATCCTCTTGACCACAAATGCTAAGGATGGCTTAAGAGCCTGTCAACTCTAAACAGCAAATCCATAAAGTGATTTCAATTTTAGTGATCATGTGACTTTCACATGAAGTGCCTTGGCCAAGGTCTTGCTAAATTGAAACACAAGCATTTCTCCTTTTAACAGGATAGGTCAAATTCTATCTTGATCCACAACTGACTACCATAAGTACTTGACTGCACCCAGTAACCTTTCGTAGCTAGATTAGAAATCCAGGTGGTCCGGCACCTAAGTACAATGAATTTCTTGTAAGCCACTGGTTGTGATCTTCAGGTCTGAAGGATACTTATACTTATATCTTCTCGGATTAACTCTTGACAGTAGAGTATCCGAAATGAGTCACGTTCGGTGAAATGTACTCCTACACTTTCACCTGTATGTCATACCAGTGTCTCTACAGTCCTTAGTTAAGAGGACAACCAACAAATATGATATACAACATCCTATAATTGATAGTACTATGACCCTGTCATAGTATATCATTTGATCGCGAACTCTTTTAAAGACCTTCAAAGATAAATTCTTCTTTATCGTGAAGGAAGATCCTGAGGGCTTCATTACTATTAGA
This sequence comes from Calamus simplicifolius, assembly GCA_900491605.1. Lineage (NCBI taxonomy): Eukaryota > Viridiplantae > Streptophyta > Magnoliopsida > Arecales > Arecaceae > Calamus > Calamus simplicifolius. The sequence continues at coordinate 2,164,407 of UESW01003929.1, forward strand.
AGTTTTAAGAAGATGTTCTTGTAATGAATAAACTGCCAAATAACTTTTATTAATATGTCAATTTATATACAATTTACATCAACACAATCATCAAATGATTGGCTTTAGGATACAATTCCCAACAGGAACAAGCCCGAGACCAAGGGGAAAAAGGTCCGGGACCGAGAGGGAACAAGCATGAGACCGAGGGAAAAAAGGTCTGGGACCGAGACGGAACAAACACGTGGCCTTAAGTGCCTTGTCGGGTGTCGGCCTTGGAGGTGTCGGGTGTCGGCCTTGGAGGCGTCGGGCCTTGAGGGGTCGGCCCCGGGGTTGAGAAGGAGAGCCAAGGCGAGATGCCCATGACACTTCATTCCATTTAATGCTCTTCAAGCCATCATGACCATTTCTGCACCATTAAATGCTCCAGCCCATTGACTCGATCGGACATTAATGACAAAAGGTGGCCTTTGGGAAACCCACGCACATAACGTGACCCCCTCTTATTCTCTTTCTTCATTATGAGGTGCCATGGATGGATGTTGGAGCTGAGGCCGAAAGGGGCTCCGTCGATTTCCATCCTTCATGGTTCTCTAACGGCGTTGGATCAGCCACATCACTATACATTCTAACCATGAATATTTTGGGTCAAAAATGTTGCTAATGACTCCATAGTATCGGGAATCTCTTCTTGATTGAAGAACATCTTGTTTCATTCCATTCCAGGTCAGGAGATACGTTTTTAGAATCTTTCTTTTCTGCAAAGGAGAAAAAAAAAGGAAAAAGTGCAGGTTTTTTTTTTTGCTTGTCTTGAGTTTTGTAAGTGAACCTAAAATAATTTTTATTGGCATAAAATTGGGATGGTAGTAGCATGTATGATTCTGTTAGTAGAATGTAGTCTTGCTTTATAAATCACTTACCACACAGCTATAAAACTTAAAAATTTTTATGATATACACATGTATATATATGTATTATATATATATAGATGCATACATACATGCTTGCACTTGTGCACATGATATATGCGTATTTGTATGTAGATGTATTTTTATATCATTTTATTATTTAACTTTCAAGTGCAGCTACTAGCATATTTACATTCTTATATAAATGCAAAAGTCTTCTTATTCCAGATAAGTGTTTTCTGTTACAGTGGCCATTGAGAGATTACACCATGTTTTATCTTGTTTTAGTTTGGAAGTTATGATCTCTTTAGTTATATTTTTTTCTGTATGGCTTTATCTTGAATATCAAGTATTGCCAAGCCATATACGGCTTCGTTATAAGTCTATAAGACAAATAAAAAAAAAATAAAGTTATCTCTTTGGAATTTGCCAAGTCTGAGAAGAATTTGGCAGATCAATTAACCAAGGAGTTATCTAGGAGTGAAGTCCTAGATTCATTGAGGGGGATGGGGCTTAAGCCCATTATTTGGTCACCAGCTATGGATACCCAACCTCTGTGATTGGAGATCCCATGAATGAGGTTCAATGTGGTAGAAACGAAGCTGATTGAGTGATCGTGTTAGAGCACAAATTTTTGAAAAAAATTTCATCCCATCCCTATGATGAGTGCTCTTATAAAGTGACAAAGTAAATTTATATAATGTTGAGTCATACTCTTAATGGATCCGAGGTAGTTATCTGCAGGGTATTGTCACAAATACCCTTGGAGGATTCACTTACATGAGAATCGTCATATTAAGCCGTGACTAAAGGTTTGGGCTAACCTTAAAGAATTCTCATGAAAAATCAAGGTATTAAGCGCAAGGCCTTTAATATGCGCTGACCTCTTAAACCCAATTGATTCATACTGTATGTGTGATTAGTAGAAGTCTGAGTCAAAGGACCTAGTTCAAGGTCTAATCCACTATGGTTCTTTCGGATGTATACAATCAATACTAAGTGAGGTTTAAGTCTATAGGACACCTCACCTATTGCGCAGTATAAGATGCCCTAAGATTTTTATTATTTATTTTTTATTTTTATTATTTTTTTTTATTTAAAACTTTTGCGAGGGATTGTTGAAAAAAGTGTAAATAAAAAAAAAAGGACTGCAAGCGTTTCGCTCGCGAACGTTACGTTGCAAGGGGAAACGTTCATCAACGTTGGCCCGTGACGTGATTTGGGGCGGCTATTAGGCCTTTAAGGCCATTATGGGTCGAGCTGTTGAAGTTTTTATAGGCCGAACTTATAAATATTTTATTTTATTTCTATTTTTTATTATTTTTTTTGGGTATTTCAAGGTAATCATTGGTTTGCACCTCCACACTCGTAGTAGGATGATCGGATCGAGCCGGATCGTTGTACCTTGGGGACATATCACTAACAACCGGCATGAAGGGGCAAAAATTTGATCCTTAAGACAGTGTTTAACACGCCTCGGTCCTAGTTTGATTCATATATTTTTTTTATTTTTTACTTTATTTATATATTTAAATTTTTATGTTATATTTCTAGCAATTTTTTTAAAAAAATTTTGTAAGATCAAAAATATTTTTCAATAATTTTAACGTATAGCTGGTACTCTTTTGATCTTCTTCAAGTTCTATGCAATAAAGATAGCGTTTATGCTGGAATACTTGAAGCTCAAGACATTTTGATCTAAGAAAATGGTCAACCGCATAAGATGAGAGAGGTCAATATTCGAAAGAAGTAACAATTTTGAGTATTTTTTTTGAGACTAATTATAGGGGAAGCTATGGAGTCTTCATGATCTTATTTTGGTTCTCACAGGTCCAGATATCAGACTTCCACCTTGGATTACTTAGTAGCTAGCATGATCCAAAGGCACCTACTTTGTTATAACTTAGCAGCTAAAACTGTTGAAAAGTCAACTGGAAGCCTTGAAAATATACTATTCATTACATATTTACTGGTCCTGTGGTTTAGCTATAAAATTGTGATCTAATATTCAAGCATCAACCAAGAGGAAATATAATTTTAAAAGTGATTATAATAATCAATTATCTCACCCAAAATATCTATTCGAAAGATTATTAACTGAGACTTTTAATCTTATTTAAAAATTTGGAATCATTTTAATACACAACCAATACATACAATTTAAGTTCCAGCACCTTCTCACTGGAGAAGAGAAAGGATTCAATTATAATCACTATAAATAATTTATAGTTAATTCTAAATAAACTATTTTGTAGTAATATAAAATAGAGGTTAAGCTATGATACTATTTATAGTGACTTAGATTTCATCCAATAAAACGAAGTAAAAAGCTATAACGAAAGCTTTTTAATGCATAATTATTATAAGATTAAATATATATTCACTTAAATTTTTATAATAATTTAGATATATTGTGATACTATATTTAGGATTATAGATAATTTATAGTGCTATAAATTTCTAAACACTTGTCCAATCACACGATCAATCACGGAACTCTACTGTACTTGCTTTAAAGCAATAGAGCTATATTGCAGTGAACCTTGTTGCGTTGTAATTCAGTAGAGTTGAGTGCGGTCATGTTTTGGATTGTTTTGGCTTGACTTTTTTTTATTATATCAAGATTCTTAACTGACCATTTAATCCAAACCATTCAGTGTCTAGAGAATGATTCAATGATGAAAGTGAAACATGCGTCAAGGATGACACCAATTTATATGCTGTTTTAAGTCAAAGTTGTGGAGAGGAAAAAGGTTAGAAACATGAGAGGAGTAAAGATGGCAATCATTAATAAATTATTGATTTAGACTGAGTTTCAAAACCCGTGATCTATGGCGTTGAGCAACCACAGATGGAGCTAATTTCTTTTATAATGTTAAACAATCATCATAGTCATCAAGATAATGATATAATAATACACACACAAATAAGTATGCATATATAATTTGACTTAACTATATCCAAATAAATTTATATTTAAATTTGATCAAGTCTAAATCAGATGATAAGTAGTCTGATATCGATGATTTAAATTATTATATGCAATCTAATACTTAAAATATTTAATAAAAAATTTTAAGACCCTTGTCTAATGTTTTAAGCAAGCAATACATCAGTTTTTGTTCATTTGATGTATGAGATAAAGGCTTCCAAATCTCATAATTTTTTTTAGTGTATAAGTATTTAAGACAGTAAATTACATTGATTGAATAATTAATATAGAGCTTCTATCTTCTAATTTAAATCTAATTGAATGTGAGCAGAGATATCTAGTTATCTGCCCAAGTTTTGTCAACTCCAACTCTCAATATACATCTATGCCTATGATGGAGAAAGAGATGTTCAAGCTTGATTTCAACTCATTAATATTGTGCATAATTTTTCAAACTTGGTATGCAGTCATATAAATGCATCAATCTTCCATCCAAGCTAACTTTAAATTTTTAAAGAGCCCACACTTAGATACTTTACATGAAGCCTTAAGATATGGCTTATACTTTACCATTAGGGAAATGGATAGAGGAAATAGAGATTTCTAGGGAAGTAGAAAAATACTTTTTATTTAGCCTTAATAGGTTAATAAGAAAGATAACTTTTTATAAAGAACTGATTCTCGTATAGGAAGGTAGTTACCCAAGAGGAGCATAGCAAAAGTTAATATTTATAAGCTAAGAAGTTGGTTCAAAATTTTTTATTTTAAAAATATCTTTGAGCTAGTAAACAAAATAAAATAAAATTTCCTTCAAGAATTCTTATATTATAACTAAATTTTGCTGCTATTATATCATAATTATTATATTATATTATATTATATTATATATAATATACTATTATAATTGTAATTATATAATATACTAAATTTGCTGCTATTATATCATAATTATTATATATTTATTATAATTATAATATACTATTATAATTATACTTTTATCGTATAAATAATAAATAATATAAAAAATATTAAGTAGTTTTTGTACTTAATAATTGGACATGACTAGTTTTTTTTTTTTTGTCCAACCAAACATATTAAAACTATTTTTTTTATAAAACTACTTTTCAAAAAACTATGGTATATACTTATCAAAATTTTATTTTTAGGATATTATCCTCTGGTTTCTTAAATGAGACCTTAATCTTATTTGATCATGTGCAAATACACTACAATCCTTGCTGTAGAATATTTCTAGAATCAAGAATATATGGTAAATTTTTATCTTGCAACTTTGTTTCTTGAAACGGAGTAAGATGCGGAAATTCCTCCATAAATATTATTAAGTATTAAAGTAATCAAGATGTAATCTTTTAAGGGGACTAAAAGAAGGAAAGAAGATTACTAATAGATATGTGGAATCTAGGGTTTTGGCAAGGTTTGGCAAAGCATAAGTTGGCCCAAAGGTTAAAAGTAACAATGATTTTGTGCTGACCTAAATTTAGTTGAATTGCTTCTTCTAAGAGATTGTCAAGTTTTCTCACGCCAAACTTGCCATATGAATACCATGATTAGCTAATCCTATCTCCTTATTTTTCCTTCTCCATGATGATCAGAGAAAAATTAGGTTGTGTGGTAAAGGATGCAGTCTTAAAGCATCCATTAAAGGATTCCAAATATATCGTGAAAAGGAGCAAGAGATAAATAAATGCTTTACGGACTTATGACTAGCCCAACATAAGATGCACCCGCTGCCTATCCTCTAACCTTTCTTAGCCAAATATTAATAGTATGTAATCTATTAAGCCAGGCCAACCAAAGGAAGAATTTCACTTTCTTAAGGGCAAATGCTGCCATACAACTATATAATAAGGATATATCATATGTCGATGATTAATAAATCTGTAAGAAAAGTTCACACTAAACCCATCATCTCGATTAGGCTTCCGTATTAGAATGTCATACACTAGCGTGTGGTAGACATTAGATAGTATACAATGAAGTTGCTCCAGGTGTTAGTATTTCAAGGTAGAAAATGGTTCATGAAGATGAATTTTCTATTGTTAACTTCTATGACTCCACAGTGATACCACATAACAATGCTTAGCAATAGTGTAGGTCTAGAAGTCCTCAAATAGCAAGGCTAGATAGTAGGAACAATCCAACTATCCTTCCAAAACCTAATGTTTTTTTCACTTCCTATATAGCTTGTAGGATAAGCAGCTCCTAAAAGCATCAGATGACTTTTCAATTTGATAAAGTTCTTATCTCCCTTCACTTTATTCGCATAAAATTAAACCCTTGAATAGTAAGCTTTAACTAATTATTGATAAGAGAGCATCCTTTTTGTATTGGTGGCTCATAAACTTTCACGTTCACTTAGCTAATGAAGCTTGATTCATACTTCTTAAGTTACAATATCTAATCCATCCTCTTTTTTGTCTCTGCAAACATTGTCCCGGTAGGCGAGACAATTAAATTCACTAACCGAATCCCTCCCCTTGCAACTTTAAAACCTACATTCATTTTTTTTGGTTTCAATATAATTGATCTTAAATTAAAATATATTTTTTAACTTCTACTTTGCTAATCAAATATGTGAGGTGTGATACCTCAAATTTAGTCCTATATTAAATAAAAAAAGATGTATTATATGCTTATAACTTAAGTCAACTTGCTATCCATTAACTTTCATTCAAGTTTTTTTGTCACTAGTTTCAGCCTGCTAATGAAGTTAATTAAGCTTGCATATAGGCTTAGGGCATTACAAATGATATTAGAATCGATCCGAGATCTGTGAAAGATGGTGAGCATGAGAAAAGAGCTATTCATGAAAAAAGGTTGTCCATATTCCATAAGACGGTGGGCATAAGAAAAAGGCTATCCATAAAACGGTGGAGTTACGCCATGCTACTTTTGTAGCACCAACGATTTGACTTGGATGTAAATTTTGGCTAGCTTCTCAAATTTAGTCCCCCAACAGTTTTTTTGATCATGGGATGTTACATGAGGCAATTAGATTTTTTTTCTCCCTAAGGTAGTGTTTGATAGAAAAAATATTATCCATGGATAAGTGTACGGGATAGAGTTTGTCCCCTAGCTATTCTTAGGGATATCCCTTGGCTATCCCATTGATCATATCAAATGCAAAAAAGTAAATCCATAGGATAACTTTTTTTTTTACTCTTATTTGGAGGGATAACCAGCTATTCCTGCATTTTCTAAGGAATAAATTATGGGGATATCCCAGGGTTAACCATGAATTATCCCTTTGATTAACTTTATTCTCATCTATCCCTTATAGTTATGGATTTTGAGAATAAAAATATCCCCTCTTCTCCCCTACGTCAAACTCTACCTAAAGCTTGAGTTTCCATAGGAAAAGTTCAGATTCCAATGAAAAATCGCAATCCTGCATGCCCCGCGGTGCGGTCACTATCGCGGCCATCGTGTTGGCCTTCGAAAGGATCGGTGGAGCAACCACAGATAAATTAAGGAGGAGAGAAAAATCTATGATATTTGTTACTACTATTCGTGTTTCTTTTTAAGATCATCATCTGAATGCCTTGCCCTATGAAAGATTGAAGCAAGAGATACCTATCGAGGATATTCCGAAAATCCACAGAAGCAATGGAGCCACTCCCATTGAGTTTGGCCGGTGGTTCCACTGATGTTATAGATGAGTTATTTGAGATAAATGACTTGGTCACTGGATTAAGGTACTACTAGCAAACGAAGTCACTGTGATTATAAGCCATCACCCACAGTTGGCGATAACAAATCCGAGGAATTAGTATCCCGGTGATCCTTAAGCTGTTTCACATATTTGTTAATAAGAGATCAGGATCATCATTTTTCATTCGACAATCTAGATAGCCCTTCTGTCTCGCATTCTCGCCACATTAGAGCACTGTGCTGGAAATTAGAGGATTCTGTTCGCATAGATAAACTCAAGATATAACAAGTTTGGTACACTGAAGCACGATTCTTCCACATTGATCTTGCCGGCATCATCTAATTTTGATTTCCGTAATGCTTTAAACTAGACCATTCTCATCATCCAAAAGGTCTTGTTCGAAAGCGCGCGCGTCTTGCCGATTGAGAATTTTCATTGGATTAGACGGGACGTGGATTTTGCTCCCCTTACAATCCCTGATATATGATATTTGGACTTCTCTTCAGTTCATCCGTACGCCGCTGATTCGCCATATTTATCAGAAAGCCAACGCTGCGACTGATTGGATTGCCTCTATGGCTGTTTGTCACTCTGGTCAGTGGGATTGGCATATTGGTGATCCTACTCTTAGCAAATTATGTATTATAATTTTTTGAATTTAATTCACATCAGGAAAAAAAAAAAGAAAGAAAGAAAGAAGAAGCACGCGTCTCTTCCCCCAAAGTCCCTGTCCATTTACGCCCAATCCATGCTCCCCTCCCCTCCGAATCCCTCCCCAACGACTTCACTCACTTATGCCTGCCTGGCCAAACCCATCTCTACCTGCACTGCGACCGGCCACCTCGCCTTAAATGAAATTTTTTAATGCCAATCTCCAGATATCATGTAGAAGCAAGCGAGCACCACCAAGAGAAACTACTTTCTTATCCATTTGATCATTGTTTTAATCACCCTCTAAGCAGATGTGAATTGTCTAAGAGAGCAAAGTTGTATGTATAGACGAGCAACGTCTTTCCTTCCGGAATGAAGCAGGATGTCTCAACTCTCAAGGACGATTAACGCTTAGGTGCTTCAAATGAAGGCAATACCCTAATTATTTTAGGGTACACAAGTAAAACGATTAAATCATAAAATTGTTCATAATTATGATACTATAAAACTATTCTAAAAAAAAAAAAACTGAACTTAAAATAAAGATGTTATAAATATATTATAAATATATCTGAATTTTATAAAAAAAATATTTTTTATTATTATAAATAATTAAATTGATATATTTTTTTTGATTCAATCGACTCGATCTTATAATCATATAAAGTAAGTATTCATAAATCAATAAATCGATAAAAAACCAAATTAATTTTCTTGCTTAAGTCGGTTTCTGTTTTAGTCTTAAGAAATCAATTCAAATCAACTTTGTTTCAAAAAATATCGCAAATGGATCCTACCAACCGGTGCACACCTCTTTCTGTCGTGGACTCGGTTGATCATTGGCATACGCCATTCTATCACTGGGCTGAGCTTAACGTGAGGCCTTTCGGTAATGCGATCGGGACCGTCCGATCAATGAACCAATCGATCCTGCGCCATCACCCCCTTGCTAGATAAATAGCCGCCCCCTCTCACCGATAGGGTTTCCCTCTATCGTCGTTGCGAGCATTCTTCGCGACTCGCTCGAAGAAACCCTCGCGCGAAAATGGTGAAGGGCCGGCAGGGCGAGCGCGTTAGGTCCGTCCCTTCTCCCATCTCAACCCTAACTTTAGTCTTAACCCTAAAAATCTTTTTTCTCTCTCCTTCTCATTGCTTCCTCTTCTTCTCTCTCGCAGGCTCTACGTTCGCGGGACGATTCTTGGCTACAAAAGGTTTATTTTCTTGATGAATTTTGCTCTGTTTTATTTGATTTTTCCCCCCGACCGTATTGGGTTTAATGGTGTGAGATTTTATTCAGGTCGAAGTCGAATCAGCATGAGAACACGTCGTTGATCCAGATCGAGGGAGTGAATACCAAGGAGGAGGTGGCCTGGTACTGCGGCAAGCGCCTTGCGTACATCTACAAGGCCAAGACCAAGTCGGACGGGACCCGCTACCGCTGCATCTGGGGCAAGGTCACCCGCCCACACGGCAACAGCGGCGTCGTTCGCTCCAAGTTCAAGTCCAACCTCCCACCCAAATCCATGGGCGGGAAAGTGAGGGTTTTCATGTACCCGAGCAACATTTGAGGTGAAGCTCTAATTGCTTTTCTTGGTTGCTTCGTTGGATTGTCCAGTCTAGGAGTCATCGTTTATGATGTTTTCTGAGGGATTGTGCCTCATTTGCTTCCTAAATCATGTGAATAGAGACGCTTATTTATTTATTTATTGAATTGATTATTAAGAGTTCTCTTGTTATTTTACTGTAAAGCCCTACAGCAAAGCTCTACAGCTTCAATTGAAAGTTATTACTGGTAATTTATGTTGAATTGAATGTTTCTTTTAATGATGCAAACAAAGAAGTAACTTGAGATGTATAATGCTACCAATAAAACATAGATTAAAACATAGAAAAGATGTTTTCTAATTGATGAGCGCATGGAAAAGTTCGCTTTACATTGTCGAGTACTTGAGGAGGTACTTCTTTTCTACGTTTTTTCCCCTATTATTCGGGCTGCAACAATGAACTTCTTTTCTTGTACCATTTGGAGTTCCAAATAACCTATTGGGTTTGTTATTGCTCTAGGCAAGTCTTCCTATTTGCCTTTTAACATGCCAGGCGACCTTGCCTGTTTGACAGCATGCTTGATCATGGTATTCCTCACTTGCACTGGCTGTTGTTGCAAGTTTGTTTGTTGTTTTGCCCATCTTTCTCTCTTTTACACAGTTATATGTCCTGCGCTTTGAACTCCTAATTGCATGTGTCAAGTTTGGGTGGCTCTGCATGACCTGTTGTCTCATGCCTATAACCTGCTTGGTTGGTATTTGTTGGGTCCTAAACATCATTATTTCATGGGTTGTCTATGCCAACTGCGGTAGCACGGTTACAAAACGAAATAGAATGATGAAATGCTTAGCTCAGGGATGTATGCATGTTAGCTGACAAGCATATTCTGCTCATCAGAATTCCCTTGAACTCGAACATTTCAAATGTGCTTGTTTGCTTCTGTTGAGAATATGGTAAGATGTTGATGGGGGATTTGCTTGTATATACCACATCCATCCATCTATGGTAATAGTTGTTCATTTAAAGCTCTTGACTTGTTTGGGAAGATGGTGAACAGGGTTGTGGGCCCAGTTATTTTACTTTCAAGAGTTGCCAGATGTTCTAGGTTCGGAAGAATGGAGTTTTGTACCCCAATCTTCCTATTCAACTAATTGTTTTTAGTATGAAGTTGAAAAACTTCAGGGGACTGATCAACTTGCACTTTATTTTCTTGGAGATGCTATTGTGTTCATGGTTATCGTCAAATTTGTTGGAACCATGGAACATTGTTTCATCTTAAGCAAAACAGGCCATACTGAACCGAATCCAAGCTGAACCAGTTTGGTTCATTCCATTTGGTTTGGCCTTGCATCGTCTTGTTGGGGACGAAACAAGGCCATTTCAATTCAATTCACTTGAAATGGGTGCTTTGGTTGGAAAAAAGAAATAAATGTATAAATCATTTCATATAATAATAATGATATTTTTTAGCAGATAGAAATGATTTTGTTGTCTTTTCCCAAAATCTATTGGATGAGGCGTTAAACATATGGGAATTTTTTTTTTCCAAGGTAGTGAAGATCCTTAGGCATTACATAATAGATATATGGATATTTTACTACATAATTATGTCATGTAAGGGGCTTGAGAGGTTGCTAAAGTTAATAAAACATCTGTGTCCCAAACGATCTGATTGAGCACGCAAGGAAACTATTGCTTACAAAACATGGAGCTCATGAAGTTGTTCGAGACATGGCATTGTTGATATAGATGGTCTAACATGTGGAGTAAGATATTTGAATGTATTTGAATTGGATTTCCACATCAGATCTTATTTCAGGTCGACTGGCTATGGCACATCATTAAGATCATTATTTCAGGTTCAACCTTTACTCCTGCTATTACTTAATAATAGAAATTAAGATAATTAAATTGGTCGATTGCGGTGGTTTGGACATATACAATGTAGACCTTTAGATGCTTCAGTTAGAAAGAATGATATTTTAACAATCCATGATAAGAATAGAGGTAGATGTAGACCTAAACTAACATGGACAAAATAATTTAAAAAGATATAACTATTTGTAATTTGAATGCTGACTTGGTCCTGAATAGAGCAGAGTGGAGAAAGCAGATTCATGTAGCTGACCCCATGTAGTTGTGAAAAGGCTTAGATGAGTTGAGTTCATTAAATACATCATCTTATGAATATCTTATATTTGAGGGTTTGAATGGATGCTACGTTTTAGTTTTATAGCTTTATGATTCTTACGTGTTAGATTTTGTCAACACTATCTTTATTTTCTGCTTAGGGAACATTGGGATCTCGATGTAGTCGTAATTTTTTTAAGAATCCTTATCCAAGGATATGGTTCTTTCAACTGATTCAAAGCTTTTGCATCTTCTATATAGTGTCAACAGTCCTGATGGTTTCATCATTGACATTCACTATATGAGCCAATCTAAACCCCTTATATAAAAAATCATGAGCTTCTTTTGAGGTTGTTAAGAGCACAGAGCTATAAGATTTCTTCTTAAGCTGGTGGGTGCAAATACTTCAAATTACATGCTGCATCAATATCTAATACATTTTGGATATTTATACTTGTAAAATACTTTTAGAATATATCCTATTTTTCAAAACCTAAGAGAAGGGCTTCGGCTTCTTCTCACTTGCGCATGGCTTCAATTTGTTTCTGCTGGAATTGGTTGAGATCCATCAGAGATGGACCAAAAATTTTGGTTAGTGGGAAGCTTTAAAAAAAGGAAAAAAAAACCAGAAGTATGTTCTGTGGGTGAGTGAATGAGTGCTAGATCAAGAGAGCACAGCTTCAATCGGTCTCTGCTGAAACGGTTGGATTTTGGCTCAGACCAATCAGAGATGGACTGGAAATTTTGGTTTTCGTTAGTTTTAGCTCAGGGGAAGCTTTGCTTTTTTTTTCCCCAAAAACAACTAAGAATTATGTCTTGTGCTTTTTAAAATTTATCCACACAATCCGATCATGCATTTTCTAAGTCTCTAATGATCTGAAGTGTTTTAAATTCATATGAGCTTTGTCATTATGATGGGCAAGTTGAAGTCTCAATGTGACTTTAAGTTATAAAAATTATTATGTTTTGAATTGAAGATGAATGTACGTGTCTTGGATCAATTATTATTTTAAAGAGTGGTATACATAATTGATTTCATACTATTATGTTCCTGACTTTTTAGTTTTTGCTTGGTTGTGTCATATTTGAATTATTTTTGATAGGTTTGTATATTTATGTGATATATTTGGTGCATTAATTTTCAATACAGTTTAATTTCAGCTGAAAACTTGTTAAACTACATTATTACAACACTTGATAACTTAAGACACAATAAAATAGTGTGAAATACTTATCTTGATTTATTATATTTTATTTATTTTGGAAGTTTTTGACTAAAACTCTAAAATTTAGAGTGTAACTGCTGAAATTATTTCATGGCTGAAATTGAAACTCTATCTGGGAGATCAAAATCGTTCGAAACTGAGTTTTAGAATATTGGAAATGTGTACTTGAGTATGCTCTGAATCAGGGTCTTAAATTTTATGAGACAGGACTGTTTTGATTTTTTCGTAGAATAGGATGTGCGATTGTCCTACGTTATCTTGATACTCGAGATGAAAAATATCCCAGAACATGCTAATTGGAGGTTGGGATGGTCTCATCCTGACAGATAGATTGGTAAATCGTTCGGATTTCCCACAGGATGTCTCGCTGGAATTTGAAACCATGCTTTAATCAATGACTCCATGTATGTCTAGAAAGCATCCCCTTGCTTTCAATAGTTAATTGTCTATTATTGAATTGTTGAGTTGGATGTTGACTTGGATGCAGATTAGGGTTGTGTTGGGCATAAAATCTTCCATGCATACTTGATGGATATGTTTCTGGAAATCAAAACTTGGAGGCTTGTCCATCCAGCCTTTGCACTTCTCAACTTAAATCATGTTGTGAAGTGTTTGCAATCAAAATCTTTTGGTTGGTGATACAGTTTACTCTAGGGAATGATAAAAATTGTGTGCGCATGTGCGCATGTAATATTTAAGAAGGCTGTCATTTATTTCATGTGAATTTGCTGTGGTTGATGCAGAAACTTATTTCTTTGCTTGAAGATTAATGGATCATTATGATGATTTTTAACTAGTAGGACAGGTTAGAAGAGAAGAAAAGAATCTAAAATTGCATAGCTAGCTAGATTATTACCATTGTACCTCACAACTTCTAATACAAATACAATGCATCAAATCATTGTCATGTTCATATGAATGTATATACAAAGATTTTCCAAGATCTCTTGCACTTTAATTTCCTTTCTTGCTTTTATGTTAAGACTACTACTTTTCCAAAATGCTTGAATTCTAAAACTCCTTTTCCCTTCTTGTTCAGGTATGTTGATGCAATGCAAACGTGACAGAAGGTGGACCTGTTGTTTAGCGACCATTGAAATTTAATGCCTGTTTTTTGCTATGTCAAAATTATTGATGTACTCTAGCGAACTGTTTATTGTTTTGGTAGTCTTCTTTGAGGAAGTGGAACTTAATTTCCTCTAACTCTGCCTGGTTTAAGCGCGGGCTTTACCATTGCTGCCGGTGGCCGTTGGTGACCTTCATGGTGGCCACCGTCCGCTGTCTCAGGCGCCAGTCATGTCAGCCGTGTTATGAGTACGGTGATGGCCGGATGGCACGGGGGTAAAGAAGGTCCTGGCTTCGGTCCTGGTGACAGCGGTAGGCAATGATAAGGAAGGAGGCGTGCAAACGTTGGTCGAAATTTGTCGGTCAAATAATTAGATTCTCAAGTCTTAGCATCAGATTCAAGAAAAAGTATAATAAGGGCAAGCTATCGACTCGTTGGCTTGGCTACCCATTGACTGAACCATGTGAGTCCGAGTCTTTCTTTTTCTTTTTTGAAAAAATTGGCTAATTTTTTCGTTAATCAATTGAACTTTTTTTAGTTAAAATTAAAAGAATAAATTGCATTTACAACCATCAAAGTGGGAGTAAGAGTCAAATATTTTTTAAAAAAAATATTTTTGCATAAACATAATTTATATTTTCATTAATATTCAACAATTCTTCTTTCATTAATAGGAATTATTTTTTCATTGACCTTTTACTTTTGATATATTTTTAAAAAATAAAAATATAGTATTATTAAAAATTTTATAATTAAAATAAAAAAATGATATAACACATATTTTATAAAGAGATATAATATTATTATTTAATTAATAAGCAATAATTATAAAAAAATTGTTTTTATTTTAGAAAAATAAAATTTATATATGATTAATGTTTATACTAAAAGTATGATTGAAATACAATTTAGTAAGAAAAAAATAAATTTTAATTTAAAAAATAGTATATAATTAATATATAAAATAGATCTACGAACATGAATAAATTCTGGCAACTTATTAAAAAAAATTATAATATAAAGAAGATAGATAATACATATCATATGTACAAAAGAATATATGTAAATTATTTTTTTATTTAAGTGTTGTCTTACTTGAAAAAATCTAATTTTTTGAGTAACTTGATATCTTTAAAAAAAAATTCTATAATAAATAAAATGCCAACCCTGTGAAATATGATAATGGCTGATTGTTAAGATCGGAGTAGATGTTCACTTTTTTAAAAATAAAGTGCTAATGTCCTTTTCGTAAAGTAATTTAAAATTAATTTGATAATGATTCTTAATTTAGATAAATTTTGCCATGATCAAGAAAGCGCTATAAAACTGGATTATCGAATATATGAGTCTCATTATTGCATCTAAAATATAAAAGTTTCATTTTAAATTGTGTTCTTAGAGGTCATTTATGTTTTTGGGGATGGGTCCTTTGACATGCCTTGCGAGTTGTGGGTTTAGTGATGCAAGCAGTGGCAAGTTGGATTTTCAAGGAATTTAATCTCAGGATAAAAAATCCCTAACGGTCTGTTAAGTTCATAATATGTCAAATCTTTGATAAAAAGCACGGTTAGTTTTTGGAGTTCACAGTATAATGAAATTTGAAAACTAAAATTTGTAAAATTTGAATCAAATTGTCCTTTTAGGACTAAATTTTAGGTTTTGAGCTTTCAATGCATTTTTATTCTTTTCTCTCTTCCTTCTCTTACAATAGTAAATTTCCAGTGCTATTTAACGCACAGAATGCACAGTGTTATCAAGCATTATGCCAAGCGCTAATTTTAATATTGTTTATAGATTCCGACTTCAAAAGTGAGCCCTCTCTGACTTTCAATTCAATTCCAACATGCAAACTCCAAATTCTTTGAACCATGAGCTTATCAGTTGCCATGATCTCCGGCGAGTTCCGGCGTCCTCTCAGATCGTTTCCATCCGGACTTTGACTGATTCTGTTCCTCCCTCTCCGATGGCAACTAATGATGCTAAGGAGGGCCCGAGGCCATGGAGGAGGGCTGAAAAGTCAAGCTTCGAATGGGTTTTATCGTCTCCATCGCTGGCGGTGGTGAACTTGGAGACTTGCTTTCCCGACATAGTTCAGTTTTCGATTTTGGCTTTGGAAGATGAAATCGACTGTTGGGAGAAGATGGCAATTCTGGCTCGAACGTGTCACCGATGGGTTTCTTTGGAAGCTTTCATCCATGAACTCTGACGAGCTGGAGTCCCTGGTAATATCCAAGCAGTAAGCTTGGCCTTCTGCTGCCATATTTTTTGATTTTTAGACCCCAATGCAAAAGATATGGTTCTTGGGAAGCCTTGGGTGGTCAATGGACAACCGGTGGCAACTGAGGGCTGGCGATCAGATTTCATTCCGGCAGAGGACTCTGTTTCTTCTGCCCTCATCTAGATTCGTTTGCCCAACTTGCCAATGGAGTATTGTGGTGATAGGATAGAGAGAGATACTTTTCTCTAAGCTTAAGTTTTATGGCTCTTCAGTTAGCTATGGGTATATCTCCCCTTTGCCTAGTTATCCTTTCAACATTCCTCCAGCATAGTCTAGCCTGACGAATAAGCCAGAGTTTAGCAAACTTAAAATTCATCTCTTCAGACATTTCATACCACTCAAAGTATTAGTCCATATCTCATTCCCAATCAGTGTATACCTTAGGGTCAAGACTGCCATCAAATGTGCATGCATCAAGTTGTATGTTCCTAAAGACTCTTTCCTTCAAATCCATAAAGTCTTGGTATGGGTGTCTAGGGTTATGTTTAGGGGTGAGATCATGACGATGAACTCTTGGACCAAGAAGAGTTGGTCTAGGTGATTCAGGTTCAGTGTGGTTCAATCGATTTTCTGCAAGGATCTCGATTCGCTCTTTCATTTGGTCAAACCTATTATTTAATTATCCAAATTGTTCAGTCATGGCTCTCATTAAAGTTTCAAGATTGGGATCTGATGACGCTCGATCACCTCTCCTGGACGTCAGGAATGAAGTGCTTCTCGAATCCTCGCTTCGCCGGATTGCCTGCAAAGAAGTCCCAGGACCGAAGGGGATCCTCCGGTGAGACCCTCCGATGCCCAAGTCAGCAATCGAGGTCACAGCAGAGAAGGAGCTCGAGAGAGCTCTTGGAAAGGGAGAGATCCCAGAAGGACCGGGATTTTCCTCTGAGTATTAGGGTATCAAGTGTGTAAACTTGCATTTTTTGGTTCTCGAAGTGATTTACCCTTTTATAGGGGTTGACGCTGGCACGATCACGTGGGCTTGCGTGAAGTCAGAATGTCTGCTGAGCCCTTGCGTGAATCTGGGCTGGTTGGTGGGCTACGTCCCATCAGTTGTTGGGTAGGTGGGTCCTGTCCCATCACCAGTGTTGCCAGTGGGTTGCTGGATCTGACGCTGTCAGGCGGCGCGCGTCAGAAAGGCGGTTTCTTGAACCGCTGGGGCTGATCTGGCGAGAACTGGGAAATCTCGTCTTAACAGGGCCGAGCCGGGTCGACCCGAGATGGATGGGGCCAATCCCGCTGGCAAGACAGTGCCGGGGCGGGGCTGAATCGACGGACTTGGAGACGCCGGGGCCGAGTCGGGCCGGCCGGAGATGGCCTTGGCCGACTCGGCGGAACTGGAGACGCCGGGGCCGAGTCGGGCCGGCCGGGGATGGCCTTGGCCGACTCGACGGAACTGGAGACGCCGGAGGAAGTGTCGGCTCGATGGAACTGGAGACGCCGGGGCTGAGTCGGGCTGGCCGGGGATGGCCTTGGCTGACTCGACGGAGCTGGAGACGCCGGGGCCGAGTCAGGCTGGCCGGGGATGGCCTTGGCCGACTCGGCGGAGCTTGAGACACCGGGGCCGAGTCGGGCTGGCCGGGGATGGCCTTGGCCGACTCGGCAGGACTGGAGAGGCGGAGGAAGTGTCGGGGCCGACTTGCTTGGAGAAGTAGGGGCCGGCTGGGAAGATGCCGGGGCCGGGAGGTGCCGGGGCCGCCTAGCTTGGACACGCCAGGGCCGGCTGGGAAGATGCCGGGGCCGCCTGGGAGGTGCCGGGCCGCCTGGCTTGGATACGCCGGGGCCGGCTGGGAAGATGTCGGGGCCGCCTGGGAGGTGCCGGGGCCGGGAGGTGCCGGGACCGCGTAGCTTGGAGACGTCGGTCTTGGAGGTGTAGTCCTTTGGGGCCGTCGATCTTGGACGCCTTGGAGGTGTCGGCCTTTGGGGCCGTCGGCCTTGGAGGTGGCATCCTTTGGGGCCATCGGCCTTGGAGGTGGCGGCCTTGGAGGCATCGGCCTTTGGGGCCGTCGGCCTTGGACGCCTTGGAGGTGTCAGCCTTTGGGGCCGTCGGCCGGTCTTGGACACCTTGGAGGTGTCGGCCTTTGGGGCCGTCGGCCTTGGAGGTGGCGGCCTTGGAGGTATCGGCCTTTGGGGCCGTCGGTCTTGGACGCCTTGGAGGTATCGGCCTTTGGGGCCGTCGGCCTTGGAGGTGGCGGCCTTGGAGGTGGCGGCCTTTGGGGCCATCGGTCTTGGACGCCTTGGAGGTGTCGGCCTTTTGGGCCGTCGGCTTTGGAGGTGGCGACCTTAAAGGTGTCGGCCTTTGGGGCCGTCGGTCGACGCCGAGATTGAGGTGGGCCGTCCAAAAAATTTTATTTTTCATAGGGTCAACTGGCCCCATCAGGATCCATTGTGTAACTTGGTTGTATTTGGGAATGTTGGTAATGGGCTTCTGATCTGGTGGTCATGCAACACATAAAATCGTTTTAGGGTTTCTAGACCTAAAAGCTCAAGTAAAATGAATCAACTCAAATTACAATCAACTCAACAATTATCCTTTCCACTGGCCAAATAAGAGGTGGGGTTATGGGAGGCTCCCTTCGCTCTCGCATGAACCTAATTAGAGAACCACAAGTTCGCTTAAGGCATTTGCCGTTTGACCCCTAGCCCTAGATACCACTTTCAAGAAATAACTGAAGGATTGAGTGCACCAGTTTTATCACAATACTTAAAATTCAACCACGTGGGTGTTCCTAACTTTGCTTTAGGTTTCTACTCAATTTTAATTAGGCTTGGGATTGAAATGAGGGTGGTTATTTTGGGTCAAGGAAAGGTGATGAATTCTTTTTCTTATCTGAGATAGAGAAATTGTCCTTAAGTGAATTCAGTGATGCATACACATACATATGAAAACCTAAAGTAAAATATGCAGATATATATATATATATATATATATATATATATATATATATATATATATATATATTATGTTGTAGATCTGAAAATAAGAAGAAAATTATAGATTTAATAAAGATTAATTAGATGATTAGAAAATTTTAGCACTATGCATGAACATGTCCTAACCTATTTTGATACCAAACTGATGCGGGATGTACCATGCAAAAGATTAACGTAAAGCAATGATTCAGATTTTAAGGTGCTTTACTTTCCAAAATAAGTAAGAATAAACTAAAGATGAATATGCGAAGAGTAAAGTAACTATCCGCAAATACGATTCACTAAGTAATAAAGAAAACAGGATCCTAGGGTTGAGAAACCACTACTTAGAATATGCTCTTTCTTCAACAAAATAGAACTTATAAGAAGGGATGGGTCTGATTACCAGGCAAAGATGATTTTTGTCCTAAAAGATTGGATCGCACAGCTCTCGGGATGAGCGTCTGGAAGACGAAGCTATGCTACCACAGATGTTTCGGCCTTCCTTCAGATGGTTTTGGAGATAATGAGGACTTCATCTAAGGATCGTAGCACCTTGGTGTCTTGGACTGGGATGCTTAGAACATGTATTGGAATAGGTATTTGTTGGGCCTCTCACCCTCTCCCTCACGGAGTGTCAATGCTCAAGAGCACAGAAAAAATAGAAGAAGAAGACTCTTTTTCATTAATCATCAATTGTTCTTTACAAGAAAAAGAAAGAGGTTTTTATAATAAATCCTAACCCTTGAATTACATGAAAAAAAGAAAATAAGGGCGTCATAATATTTTCAAATAAGGAGATAGACGGCATATTGAAATGAGAAAAAGAAATCAGGGAATAGCTTTTCCAAATAAGAAGATAGGCGGCATCTTGAAATAGGGGAAAGAGATCAAGAGATATCTTTTCTAAATAAGAAGATATGTGGTATCTTGAAACAAGAAAAAGAGATCAGGGAATAACTTTTTCAAATAAGAAGATAGGCGACACCCTGAAACAAAGAAAAAAGAACAGGGGATGGTGCTATATTCTGCTTTTCATAAGGAGTGGATGGCAAGTCACCTTCTATAGGGGCTTATTTGCTTCATTTTATGCTGAGATGACTTTATGAAAATCTTGGGATGCCCTAATTGAGTATATAATGCCTACTTTGACTGTGATTCCATGTGAGGCTGAGTTGGTGCACTGAATATGGTCCTTCATGGTCTTGGGTCTTCAACTTCTTACATTTTGACTCAATAAATCTTGATTTGACTCAAATAAAATTACTGAATTCATACTTGATCCAAATAAAATTACTAGACTCATACTGACAAAATTAATTACAGTATTTAAAGTCAAACCAACATAAAGTAAAAATTTCATAATGAGCTTAGTAACCTCTGTTTGATCCTGGTGCTCCCACCAAACTTGATCTTAGAATGCAAGCTCAAAACTAGTATCAAATCATCCTTGATACAATGCAAGCTCAATAAAGTTCAATTCAATCACATCCTTGGCGGTCCTCATTTAGCATTAGTTTAGAGGAATCAAATTCATGCTTCTAAATATATCATACTGCAAGCCTTTGCTGGCCTCTTCATAGAGCGGTTGATGCTGGTAGCGTTGTAGTTTTGGTGGATGATGGTTTTGTTTGCACAGAGAAAAATATGTCAAAGTTGGAAAGAAGGAAGCTTTAGGCCTTATGAGAGAAGGATTAATGAAGCAATACTTGGACGATTTTATGGCTTTGTTTCATGAAGCTATGGAAATGGATTTGGTGGAGTTTAATTTGAAGCACAATGATGTGGAGGATGAGATTTGGTAAGCTTGGTTGCACCTACCCTCTATTTTGGGATAGGAGAAGAGGAAGGGAAGTTGTATCTCAATGTTGATGCTAGATTGGTTTTATTCATCATACCGTTCTTGTCAATGTTCTTATGCCTCAAACTTCCTTAAGCTAGCATGCCCCTAACCTCTTATAAGAACGTTAATTTCTTTAGAAGACAAGATCTACTATTAGTAGTCCATTCCCACAGGAAGAGCTTTCTTTTGCCCTAAGGCTCCAAACGCTACAAGAATGGGTTGGCCATGCTCTAATAATAGGGGTGATATGCCTAGAAGTATTGATTTGATCTCATGGTCATCATCTTATTACTTGGTAAGGCCCCCTTTATTAGAGCTTGGTTCCTTCTGAAGCTCTAGGAGTTCTAAATTGGCACCAAAGACCTGTTATTTCTGGTCCACCACATCTTTTATCTATTTTAATTAGTTAATTGAAGCACCCAAAACTACTTGTCAAGCTATTAAGTAGTCTAATTTGCCTGATGTGCAAGTGTTGTGGTAACTTTAATAGCTTTTTTTTTTTTTTTTTTTTTTTTTTTTTTTGGTAACAAACGGCGATCACACAAGTCTCGTATGAATCAGTCCAGATATATCAGATAACAAATATGCTTAAGACAAGTAGGACAGTGATCTCCAGCCCTCCAATTCATGAGCCAGAATGCTGAGCCATAAAAGAAGCCGTCCAATCAGCAGCCGCATTAGCTTCCCGAAATATATGACGAATCAGGACCGAGTCGTTCCCTCGCAGAAGGTAATAAATATCCCTCAAGATTGGATTAGAGGGACCATCAGAATAATTCTCCTTCTGCATCCAAGAGATGATCGTCTTAGAATCACCCTCGATCATAATCCGATGAGCGCGAAGAATCCGAACGGCGTAAGAAATTCCTGCCCACGCCGCATAGAGCTCCATTATCAGGACAGAATAGTCAAGAGCTCCAAACTTTAATAGCTTTTAGTCTAATTTGAAGAACTTTTTTATTTCTTTTTAAAAAATTATAAAAATTATAAAAATATTTTAAGATATGCAACTTTCGTAAATATCTTAAAATAATTTTGAGATAACCAGCAAAGATGCTACGTTGCATCACTTAATATATTTAAAGTATCTAATTAAAATTTTTAAACAATAAGTTGATAAGTGGCACTTACCTTAAGTTGAAGGGGAAAAAAAAAAAAAAAATCAAGTCATTCTCTAAGGTAGTATTTGAAAATAGGGGATAAGAGGGGATATCCAGGGGATATTCCCCTCTTATTCCCAAAAGTTATACCTATAAGGGATAGTTGGGAATAAAGTTAACCAAAGAGATAGTCCATGATTAATCATGGTTAACCATGGGATATCCCCTCAATTTATTTCCTAAAAAATGCAGGAATAACTAGTTATCCCTCCAAATAAGAGTATAAAAAAAGTTATCCTATGGATTTACCTTTTTGCATTTGATATGATCAATGGGATAGCTAAAGGATATTCCTAGGGATAGCCAGAGGATAAACTCTATCTCGTACACTTATCCATGGATAATATTTTTTCTATCAAATACTACCTAAGATTTTGGTTAGGACGCCAAAATCTTAACTCAATAATAATCTAAATTAAGTTTTTTAAATAAAAAACAAAAATAAACTTCTTTTGGTTAGGATTGATTTCTACCTCCTAGTAAACCACTAATCATTTAAGAGATGAAAATCGTTTACGAAAAACCCACATCACCTTGGTAAATTCAAGAAAAATAAATTAATAATTTAGAATATAAGAATTGGTTGGAATTTGCACAATGCCATTGGAAAGCGGGAGAAATTTGTTGAGAAAAAAAAAAAAAAAAAAACAGAGGAAATCAAGGCCAAAAACGAGAGATAACCTTTTTAAAAAAATAAAATAAAATCAAAATCAAAAAAAAAAATCAAGGATTTTAGGTTTGAGAGAAACTTGAAATTAGGGCTGCAGAGTGTACGGCATTAAACCGTGCGTCACGAGTCGTGAACTAAACCGCTCCAATGGGTAACCGTTTTCGCTGAACCGTGACGACAGTCTGGCTTCGGGGTGATCGTACCGTAGAATGATTGGATGCCAGCTCTGATGCAAAGCTATAAAAGCCCTGGTCGCCACAGTCTTCTCTCCCCGTACGGCGGTATCTTCGAGCCCCATCTCCTAATCCGTAAGTAAATTCCTTTCCCATCTCCTTTGTATAATAATTGATTGATGAATTAAGAGAAAGATGTGATCTTTGCGGGCTCCGTGCTAGATTTTTCAGGACTATAACAAAATTGTTGTTTTTTGGGCACAAAACCCTTCGTAAAACTTGATTCTTTTTCTGAAGATTTACATTTGTAGGAAAGTGTTAAGATTTTCCCATTTCAGTACGAAATCACAAGTGGTTTTGATTTTTTTTTTTTTTTTTTTTTTTTTTGTTTACGTTTGCGTTGGCTGATATTAGAAGGCTGTTCTTTAGGGGAAGGAAGGAATCAAATTTTTTTCAACTTGTGATTGTTGAACGGTTCAAGAAGGTTGATTTTTATAGATTTTTGGAATAACATTGGAAGAAGTTCATTGCAATATGGAGTGAGCCATGGCTTGATTATTAGACTGAGAAGGGTTTTGATCATTGTTTTTGTGAGGTAAGATATTCGAAGATATGAACGAGCTTGCAAGCCCGAAATTCTTTCGGAGCAATTCTATTCGAAAATGTTATTCTTAAATTTTCTCCCTTGTTCCTTTTCCCCTTGCAAATTAGGAGAAATAGGCACCAGAAAATCTGATTTAGAGAAAACCTCAGAAAAATTTTTCTTGCAAAACATCTACTTTTGGCTGGCTAAATGTATGGAATTCATATAATGAGATTAGATAACAATAGAATAATTAAACTCAAGAAAAGATTAAAAAAGAATGAGGAGAGAAAATGAAGAATTAATGGATAAATATGCTTTCTTCTATTTCTTTGTCCAAGATCAAGGAGTTCTTCTGACACAGGATCAACTTTGCCAATTAGATCACGAATTTCACCAACAAGCAATACTAAAACCTATCAAAGAAAGGATCTGAAAGAAATGGTTGCCCAATATTCTACCAGAATTTACAAACCTTGGCATTCTCTTTCGGAAAGGAACAAGTATGGGGGAACCTAAACTTGTAAACACATAACCACTTCTTCTCCTTTTTATCCTGCCCCACAGATAAGATGCATCACATGTAAAGAATTTCTATGACATCCTGCAAGCAAAACAGAGCAGGTCCCACATCTTAAGGCTGTAAGATTTGCAACTGTTTTTCTGGAGCAATCTTAATTTGGCTTAAAACAGTCAATTTTCAACTTTTCAATGTTCTTTTAATATGTGCCTAACAAGATAAACTGTGATGAAATGGATATCCCTTCAACCACTATAGATGTCTATTTTTCACTAATGTTGTGGGATGCATATGATCAATTCAACTTGAAGGAGCAGTGGTGGATGGCTGTGATCCCATTAAGCAATTAAATGTCTAGGATTATTGTTTTGGATTTACAGTTGCAATCCAAACACTTGTGGTGCATATGACTAATTGGATGGAAAGAATATTTTAGATGGATGGTTGTGACCAGGTCATACTGTGAAATATTTAGGATTTAATTTCTTTCCCTTATTAATGTATGCTATATAGCGCTTGTGATGCATGTAACTGATATGAGAGAATGGACAGTTTATGATGGCTTTGATTCATCAACCAATGGAAAATGGACTTTTGGTATGGACTTTTGCTATTACCTTTTTCAACTTTTGTGGTTTGATAGATATACTCTTTTGACAACTTCAACAATATGAGTAATAGGACCAAACAATGTGTTTATAAACATTTTGCATTTTAGGTTTGGCAGCAATTTTACCCATATATTGCCAGGCTATCACATTGTATATAACAGAAAGAAATTCATTTCTTGTGATACTATTGTTTCATATAATGTCTCCTTTTGCAGCAACATATACAGTTTGATCTGATTTTGTTGTGAAACTGGATGCTCTATTTCATTTTTTGTGTTTAATTATCAAAACCTGAACAACAATTTATTGCTAATTCTGGTTTATCAAAACCTGGGCAACAAGTTATTGCTAATTCTGGTTTTCATGATTGTTGATATTTTAGCATATGGAAGGCATGTTTTCTGGTGAAAGGGCATAGATTCATCAAGTCTTTGATGGTTATGAAGCCAGGGACCTCTAAACTATGATTTTAGTCATATATTTGTCATTAATTTCTAATCTTTATTCTCAAAGGGTTCAGAAATCTGTGCCTTACCTCTATGTCATTATGTATGCAGCATGAATATCACCAAGCTTCTGTCAAAGGCAAAGTTGTTATTTAAACAACATTATTGTCTTATCTTGGATTACAATCCCTTCATGCCTAGACAGAAGCCTGTCACATTTGAGGAGTCTCTCAAATTTGTGAGAAAAGTAAAGGTGAGAATCATTTGGAATAAAATCTCCTCCTGAACAATTTATTCTTTTTTCTTCTGTCTTTACAGGAATTTAAACTAATGAGGGATTAAACAGAAAAAAAAAAAAAAAAATTTAATGGCTCTTTTTCTGCAATGCCTAGTTGCCTGGTTAAAGTAAAATGATGAAGTGTTGCCAATTAGGCTGGCCTCATTGGTGTCATATGTTGGTCACCAGTGTTGCCAATTAGGCTGGCCTCATTGGTGCTGTGTGTTGGTCACCAGTATTTGTTCCAATTACCTTTAACACTTCCCACGGAAATCAATATAAGCCATGTTGCATGGTGTATCCTTTGAAGACAACATAAATTACAATTTATGACAGATTATTTGTCATTTGGACCTTGTACTTCACTTATAATGCTTGCCATATTTCATGAGAATGATATTTTATAGAGCGTAATATCTTTTTTCAGATTTTGCTTATATATCTAGATTAGGAAGTTGAAGCAAAGTTGAATTTTGATTCAATTTTTTACTTGTATAGTGCATTATTAGTTTTGACCAAGCAGATACAACTTCTAGTTTGTTAGAGTTTTGGCTTCAGTTAAATATGACATCGCATGTTACTTATGAATTTGTTTTGATGAAGTACCAAGGATAAAAGATTTGTTTTTATAAGTGACTTGCTGCACTTATATGGAAAAATCCACCTCCATTAATCAAGTAGACAAATTTCATATTTGTTTTATCTTATTCATGGTATCAAATTTAGCCCAATCACCTGACACTTGGGGCAACACAATTATTAGTTACACATTTGACCTGCACAAGGGAAGGGTTACATTTTAGCTTTTCATTGACTTGGTTATTTTAAATGGCATCATTGCCAGAATAAAACCCAGAATTTAACTTTTGTCCATCCTGGGTGGTCGTTTACTGGAAGTTGTACATTTGCTTACCACTTTGGAACCAACAGCGAAACTTTAGTATCGTAATGATCAGTCATATGTAAATGATATGAGCCTGATCTTTTAAAATCCAGGCTCATCTTCTCTTTTACTCCACTTTTTCTCCATAAAGCTTCTGATACTAGTAACTTAGCCTAAGAAAACTGCCAAACCTGCATATAAATCCCATGTTCAATGCATATAAATACCTGTATGATCGATTTATAGGATGTTATCAGGTATCAGGCCATGTTGGTATTAGCATAAATGGACCTTGAAATGTTAATGAGCTTGTGAAAAATAAACTGAAAATGGGTGTTCATAAGTAACTATGCTATATTTGGTGAGCAAAAAATAAATTTAACATGTCTGTCACAACCATCAGATGCCATTGTCTGCAAAGAGTGTCTGATTGGGCCTGGTTAGACCCTTTCCCTAGCCTAGAGGACCCTAAAGGAGCAGTTAGCTGTTTGTTATTGACTTTGGACATAAAATCGGCCTCTTGGGAATTCAGAGGGATTTGTATAGTGAGATGATTTTTGGAGGCATTACATCTTTTTGATTTTACCATGTGCATGGAGAGGGTAGCTGCAAGATTTTTAATAGCAATTAAGTGCAATCTTTTTTCTATTTCTTTCCTCTTTAATCAGTGGACTTCGAAAGGGACTACCCAACACACACTTCCAAATTAAAAGGTGAGATCAGCTGTTTGATCTCAGAAATACAAAAAGTTGGTCCCATGGTCATCCTTTACTTCTTCCTCCTTTTTTTTCTGTTTGACCTCAAACTTTAAATTATATAAACATTTCATTGAATAATGGGAACATATTATGGTTGCAGTATAATTTCTTCCCTTAACTGAACAATGAGATATCAAACCACCTAATTTCTCTTATTCTGACTTGCATTGGGTCTTCCAGGCTCGTGATTATCGCTTGTATTTGTCGTTGTTCGACATTCTAGGTCAGGAGTACATGTCCTCAGAAATCTACCAGCAGGTATACTGGATCTGGATGTCTCTGTGACTAGATTTCTGCATGCTTAAATTGTGGTTACATGCTCCTTTTGTTTTCTTTTGCAGCTTGCACTGCTCTTTCAGAACCATGATGATTTGCGCAAAGAGCTCAAGCGTTTCAGACCACGAGGCCAAGCACGATGCCTTGGACCTTTTCTTCTTCTGCCTTTATGTGCCCTGAGTTTGTATCTTATCTTCTTTGAAAAACCACATCTTATCTTCTTTGAAAAACCACTGAGATATCTAGTTGAACAGAGCATAAACAAAGCTTCCTCACTGTAAATCTTTTTTACTAAATTGGTAAATAACCTTCCTCTGCAATTGTTTGGGTGACTTGATTTAAAATTCATAATAAAAGCTTGGGGGAATGATTGTCCTCCCAATTTACAATAATAATAATAATAAAAGACTTGGTTTAAAGTTATCTGGCCCAAGTACATGGTATTATCACCGCATTGACTATGCCCCCACATTTATGTGTTTCATCCAATTATAACAGATATCATATGTGGGAATAGCATCTTCTATTTGGATACACCAGTGTAATGTTGATTGAAACCTCACTGGATGCGAATGTAATAGCATAGGCCTGTTTCCATTGCTCTTATATTCAAGTAATGGACCCATGGGTTATTGGTGTATAACTACATCTTAAATGAGTTTTGTTGTGGAACATAGGGTCAGTTGATGATAGAATTGCCAAACTGGTAATTGTGGCTCTAATAAACCTGTCCTGCGTGCATGATAACTCAAATTACCGTTCAGTGTTTTTTTTTATAATTTATATAATTTGATTCTGTTTTGATCCATATGATTTCAAGGATAAAACTGTGCAAACCATTTGCCAAAGTCATAAAGCCAAAGCTCAATTAAATTACTCATCTCCCTCTGGGAAATCTTGGGTTCCTCCTTCAGGGAAGCGTGTCAAATTTTGCAAGGTTTCTAGCCTTGTGCAAATACCTCATCCAATCAACTTAATCCCAAGCAATTTGTCTCTTAGAGTGAGACTACGAGACTTAGAAGCAGGTCTATGTTATTGTAACATTGCTTGTGATCAAACTAACTTGACAAGGTATCCAGTGCTGCACAAGGTTCAAAACCTCGCAAGAATTTTGGTATAAGTTTTGGTCCTGTGACAGAAAGTATGGAGGCTTGAAGGAATAAATCAATCATCGGAGGTTGGGTTGGACAATCCACAGTTGAAGATCACGAACAAGGAATAAATGTTATCCAGCGCAACCCTGATCGATCTGATACGCACAAATCGTCAAGATGAGCATATATGACGCTTCTATTGATTTTGTTAGTAATGAAGCTTGGTAACTGCCAAAATATCTATGCTTTTTCTTAGGAAGAGGTGCGAGATGAGGCTGCTGATCAAATTAGCAGAGAGCGTAAGCAGTGGCGGATAAATGTGACAGAGGCTTTGTGGACGCATCGTGGAAATCTGTCAGACAAGATTCATCTGTGGTAAATTTTATCTAAACAAGTTGAATGTAAATTCCTTAAAAATTAATTTCACTAATCCCACCACAATACATGCCAAAACAAGTTCAAACACAAAGCTAAGCAGTTGCTTATTCATTATTTACCATCAACCAGATTTGAATAATCTATTAATTGCCTACCACTAGCATGAAATGGAGCAATTTTTATACTAAACCCTGAAAAAAAAAAACTAAACATTACTCGGCCTTTTGTTTTCTCACTTGCAATTCGCATGATTATCCAACTCTGCCCACCTACATTACAATATAGGAGACGAGAAGACAATAAAGTTAAGCAAGCTGCAGCCTTGAACAGCATGAAGTAGTCTAAGTGAGAAACCCTAAATCAATGGCATCAACAATCCACATAACAATTACTCCACAAATACAAACCCTTAGATCAAGAGTATTACTCAATCATGAGAAAGACAAAAGTAAATATACTCATTCGTGCAATGCGGTAGAATTTGTATGCTCTAGAATTTTGTAGCTTCTAGAATAAGAACACGCAGTTTCTGGTCTTCTGGAAGAAAACAGAAGTTGGACGTGCAAAACTAGAAAGGTATATTAAACAGAAGTCATATTAGAATATATTTAATTTTTTTATAATCACGCTATTTTTCTCATCAAGGCAGAATTGAGATTGAGATCATTAGAACGCTGCAATTAATTTGTGTAGCAAAATGGTGCAGAAATGGAAAGTGTAGCTTGTAGAAAATTTAGGGATTCCAACCCTGTAAATGTTCCATATCATGGGAAACCAACAGCAACCATCACCGTAATTAATTGTTGATTTTCTTTTCTTAGCCAAAATTCCTCGTTTTATCTTAGATTGGCAGCATCAATGGATACAAGTGAAATTTACCAACCACCGGTCACCTATGGCTGCACTGTGATGTATAAACCTGAGATGGCTGAGGGCTGGGGAAGAAACAGGCAAGAGAAGGTTGCATGCGGATTGGCTTAGCACCTATATTCCAGCAACGAGAAGATTGTTTCACATTTGCCATATGTTGGAATGATACAAAATCCTCATGAAACATCTTTGCATCTTCAGAAAATATAATTATAATTGTCTAATATTAAGTAAGATTTACAAGAATTCCAGGTATTTTGTTTGATGACAATGCTAACAAAATGGCTCAGCAACATCATTAAAGCATACATAGCGTCATAACATATCCATACTTGTCGCAGTTTTGGCCTTTCATTGTGTCATGCTCTGATTCCTTGCTCCTCATGCCACACCCATTTGTTCTAGTAGCATAAAGTATTTCTCCTCACCCCCATTAAGTACAAAATTGGCATTAACTGCTGGAGAGAACCGATACAACTGAAGCAAAAAGCTCTCGAGTCTTCTCTTTATTCTCTAATCAGAGACCAAATGCATTAAAAGGAATGCGACGGAATGTTTTATATTCCTTGGGCTTTCATTTTGGGACCTCTAGGAACGAGAAAGAATCCCTTTTGAGCTGCGTTTTATACAGAAAATGCAACAGAACTGGAGTTAGATGATGCATGGTTACAAATTTTTCAAGTAAATTATATGTCAACTGGCAAACAATAGTAACTCATGTCTGCATGCTTAGCGTTTCCACAAAATTATCTTTAACTTTGAAAGGGAGAAAATAAATACACTCTTAAATCTAAGTGATGCATATAGTATTCAAAGGGAAAGCATCACAGCGACGTACGCAAGTCAATGAGAAAGTTTCATAAAGCTAACCCTACACAAACTATCTAAGTGGGATAAGCGATGGGAATGATTCTGACATAGTTATTTTATAGTCTGTTCATCCACACTACACAGATGTTCAAAAGCTTTAATCCTCAGGATTCAAATGCAACAATTCACCCAACAGCATCCCGGTTGAATGAGCATTCATGTTACAAAATTTTCTATGGGAGATTTATGAAGCCCTTACATGTTAAGTAAACATAAGAAAATTCACAAGACTCCATCTACATGCATACAAGCAAGCTTGTGCTTATCATGATAGGACTTGCTCTTAATTTTAATTATAACCAACATGCCAAGGTCATGTCAGCAAGCTCGTTTAGCCACCAACATATTAATTAGATTCCTCAAATCAACTTTCTCCTATCCTCTTCCCTAGGATTTCTCAAAAGATAAGGCAAATGATAATGACGGTGTATGTAAGATACTGTATATTCATTTTGATTGTTTGGTCAAGAATTATATCATGTATTTGGTTTACGTGGATTTACTCCAAGAAAAGGCATAGATTGCATGATCAGTATTCTGCTTGCCAAGATGCCCACCAATAAGTTGTGGACTGCTATATTTGGGCACATAGTGGATCCATTGAATAGCTTGACAAAAAGTTGTTCTCAGACTTGCACCACAGCTCCCACATCCCCCCACCAACAAACCGCCTCATTTTTTTTTTTTTTTGTGTGAATAACAGTTGGAGTACCACCAATTGCTATTTGCCTATGCCAAGCTCTTGGAAAATGGTTCCCAAGGTTTGAATCCAGAGCTTATTTGCAATGGGAGGATGCAACCCCTGGCCTATATCCCAGCAAGAAGAGCAACACCATTGTTGAAATGGTTGTCAGAGAAGACTAATATTAAGAAGTTTGGAGTGTGATTAGTTAACTCAAGTGGAAGACTAATAATCAAGCCCACACGGATTACAGACACTAAGCTAGGAAATGGCTTTGTAAAGCGCTGAAGAGTGAGTCCTTACATGGCTTATGTTCATTCTTTGTCAATAACTTCAATACCTTGACTATTATAAATATATATATATATATATGTGTGTGTGTGTGTGTGTGTGTGTGTGTGTGTGTATAGTATTTGTTCTAACTTTTAAGAATTAAAGGAAGCCATAGATATGTGACAACGCCAACAGGTTGACTTTCATTTTACAATTCATTTTCTTGGCTTCTAGAAGTTAAAGAGTTAGTTATATTATGTTAACATCAAGATTGCCAAGAAATCAAAAGAATTGAAATCAACTGAAGAGCATCTCAGGCAAAATTGTTGCTGCAGTTCTGAAAGATTTAAGTAAACATTGCAGACAAACCTAGGCACAGTTCCACGACGACGTAAGTCATATCCTGTAGCTTGTCGAAGAGCTCTCGCAAAGGCCTTGAAACTAGCCTCAATAATATGGTGTGAATTTTACCAGCAAGCTACAAAACCAGATAAAATAAACCTCATGACTCCATGTTCTTAGCTTCATTTGAAATAATAAAAGTTTCAGTAAGCAGAAAATATGCTTATTCTTTGTAGATATGATTCAACTTAATGATTAACAAGCTCGACTTCTTGGTGCATCATTATCATCTTCAAACAAACATGATAATCATAGAAAGCAGGAAAAGAAAATTATAGGTTCAAGATAACATTTGCTAGGAGATTATGGAAATTGCAGCGGAAAATAACAAAGATGTACCTGACGAATGTGAAGAGTCATCCCAGATGTATTCACTAGAGACTGAAAGAAATGTTCCACTAGCTAATCAAAGTTTCAAACAACATGTATGAGTTCAGCCTATATCATTAGATTGAAAAAGAAAGAAAGAAGAAAGTAAAAGCAGTAGTTGAATCAAAGTTTCAAACAAGAAGTATGAGTTCAGCTTATAGCATCGTATGTAAGACTTAGAAAATTGATAAAAGAAAAGATGGTTATGGACTCGAAGGTTCAGATGATGTGATATGAAAGAAGTGCAAGAGCAATTGCATAAGTATAAGAAAAAACCTAAAATATATAGTCTAACAAATGAAAAATAAAATATCAAATAAGATGCGGTAAGACAATGGAAGATATCAATTTGGCAATGTCCAATGCTATTATATAAATCGATCTCATCCTCTATACTCAAAACATGACACCAAATCCTAGTCATGTACAAAGGATGCTACCAGTGGAGCTCTAGCCATCATGCACCTGACATGTTCAACAATCACGTGTGCAATGCACATGCCTCGAACTAAAACTGATCTGACCTAAAAGTTAAGAATTATAATGTAATGTAATGTTATGTAGGTATGTATGTATGTATCTATGTATGTATTTTAAGGGCAAACAATTAAGAATTATAAATCTTCGGATTTATGAAAACAGGGCTTCTGGAGTCTATTTGATGGGTCTGTTTTTCATATCTGAAGTAGAAAGTTACTGAACATGAGAAGCCAATAAGAGTGGTTTTTCAGTGCAGAATTACAGAACCAATGTAAAAAAAATGTCTAAACAGATTTAAGTTTGCTAGTTTGGTTTATTCTCACTATTCAATTTTTTTCAACAGTGATAGGTTATTTGATTAAGCAAGTTGAAATTTGGAGTAATTCATATTAACTTGACTATGCAAGTTGAAATTTTGAGTGACTCATATTGCAAAGTATGGTACATGTGTCATGAATTAGGTTAGGCAAATCTATATATAATATGGATCATTGATGGGTATGCTTGCGATGATGTTTATATGCTATTGTAATTAGATGGTTCATTTGAAGAATATATTTCAAAAAACATATAAAATTTATAGATCTGAGGAGTACTTTTAATTATTGAGGAAATGTTGTTCTTTTCTTCTGCTCAGCTTTTCATGTACCATCTAGTGAAACACAGTTCTAATTTTTGGGTTCTTTCACTAGGAGCACTGCAGTGAAGTTCAGGTGGTTGATACATCAATCTCATAAATAGTTATCAATAATTTCTGCTAACAGCAAAAAGGTGAAACCTTTGGTTGGTCATGAAGGTGGAATGGTGAAAGGACAGGCAAACTCCTCTAGTTTTGGGAGGTTGGATGCAGCAAAAGACCAGCAGTGCATCAACTATTTAGCAGTCAGGATAGCAAATCTCAGAAAAAGAGGGGAGCGGAGGTCGAATAGATTGTACCTATAATATCATCAATGATACAGAAAATGATTGCCCACTAATTTTTACACAAGGAAAATAGCAAAAACATGAGATACTACCTACAATATCAATGATAATAAAGAAAATGGTATCCAGTAATATTTTTTCACCATATGCACAAGGAAAAAAACAAATTTATTGAGAACAAAGGAAATCAGGGCTAAAAAGAAGAACATATTCTTTTGTATCAGAAAGGTCAATAAATATTACAAATTAGAATGGATTGAAACTACCTGTGTGTCATATGTCCCAACCCGTTCAGTTGGGATGCTTAAATCAAAACTCAAGTGAGGACGACCGGATAGATCCTGAATTATAAATGATTTCAACAACAAAATATTCAAATCAGAGAGTTAAAATATTACATATTATGATAGCATTAAAAAAATAAAACCCTGACATACTAAAATACAAGTGCAACATGTACAGCAGCTCCTACTATCCAACAGAAGTGTAACAAACAAATAATTGTCAACATAAAGGATGGTAATTAGTATAAAAAGTGTTCCTTTAAAAAAAAAATCAAGTGCCAACTTCGAACCGGCACTCAGCTTATCTTATTATTGATTTGGTACTAGATTCTTTTTTTTCTGGGAAATCGAATACATCATACAAAGGATTGTTACTGGCAGTCTGTGAGGCACATTGTCAATCATATATATATGATTAATATGAGCACATGCAATGCATGGGAAGTATCCCAAGATAGAGAAGGGATGCCAATGGTTATGAAACTGGTGACAAGGGCAACAGCTGATGGTCGTCATCTTAATCAAGACATGAGCTCAGATAAGAAACACTAGAGAGAATGAGCGAGTGAGAGAGAAGTGGTGGTTGGGTCATGCTTTTGCTCTTTCATATATGAACAGATGATTGTGATCATGCATGAGAGAGAGGAAATGCCAAGGTGGAGCATGTCATATAAAATGTTTCAAGAAAAAGTTTTATCAAAGGAAATGAAAAATAAATATCACAAAATACTGCATCTGTTTTTCTAAAAAATAAAAAATAAAATGATGTAAGATCAGGCTTTGCCAGAAAAAGTAGCTTCAACAGATGCAACAGCTTCCAAAGATATAGCATTATATACAGTACAAGTATATAAATATTTTTCTATTTTAATATATAAAAACCAAACAGTTGGGATGCATAGCTATTACCAGTATAACTTCAATAGCAGCTTCATCAAGAGGTGCTGAAAAGTGTCCAAATCGGTGGATTCCTTTTCTATCTCCAAGTGCCTGAAGTAATGCCTGCAATCACAAGACAATAATAAAGTCTCACACAAATTATAGAGGACATTAATTAAAGTTGAAGCAAACTGTTAAATAGGGGAAACTAAAGGTTTTCACAGTTCTAATCACCGTGCCAATTGCAAGAGCAACATCCTCATTTGTGTGATGATCATCAATATGGGTGTCACCAGATGCCTTCACATGCAGATTAAATAGTCCATGTGACGCCAGTTGCTGCCATGTCCAAGTTTGAAGTCACTCAACTACATCCACAATCAATATTCTACCTTTTTCCTTTTCCATAGAATCAACATATTCTAATAAAAAGAGAAGCAGTCAAGAGAGCTACGGCATGGAACACTGGACAGGAAATCAGTTAACAGAAGCCTTGATAGGATAAAACAAACAACAAAAAAACTACCATAAACCTTGGCAAAAGGATGGCCCTTTAAGGCTTAATATATGAATGGCCAAAGTACAAAAGGGAACTATTGAAGAAGTTCATCAAACAATCTACTTTTCATTGTTAAGGTCCAAACCTTCTAAGCACCAACTTACACAAATGCATATTTCCATCAATCAAGCATGACTCTGATCAACTTCCTTAAATGACCGCTAATTGTTTCTTGGAGATCAGTAGTTGAATAAAAGAATGGAGTTCCCTCTGCTCATACCTTAACCAAGCCAAACCATGCTGTATTATGTTATATTGAAATTAACAATAGAAGTCAAAATCGATACTTCTACAGTAAGCTTTTCCTATCCTGGTTTCTTTATGTTCAAATATTATGTATATATATATACTGACTGACAACTCTGTGCCATATGCCAGCTTAGATCAACCATGGAAGCGTGCAAGAAAATGTTGACGAGCACAGAAGTGGTTACTGATGTAGAATCAATTGAAAGCTCAGTTTTGCCATTTTATTGCAAACATTTGAGATAAGCTTAGGCGAGACCATTCTTATTGTACACAAATAATACAGCTTTATCACCAATTTGCACCTGAGAAAACTACTTACGTGTAACTAGGACCTTGGAAGAGGCAATCATAAACTACTTACATCCAGCATGTGATCTAGGAACGGAATCCCAGTACTGCACTCAGCTACTCCAGAGCCATCCAGGTTCAATTTCACGTACACATTTGTCTCCTTCGTTACCCTTTTGACCTCTCCAATTCGAGATGCTGCCAACACGAAGCATGAAATGAAAAGAGAAAACAAAAACACAACATGTTTCCGTTTTAACATAAAAGACAACTAATAATAATCAAATATTTTTATCTCGCAGTGCTAGAAGTCATTTTTGGCTAATACGAATAATCTAATTCGACGGTAATAGCATATCCGATTTAAGAAAGAGATCACAAAATTATAGGTACCCAATCACCATCCAGACATTCCAAAAGAAAATTCATTTATAAAAAAAATTACAAAATGCACGAAAAGAAAGGATTTATTCAACTAAAAAGGGTAAAATATTGAATTTAATTTGAGTATAAGCATAAATAACAGAATTAACTTTTTTTTTGTAGAAACGATAAAAAAAAAATCCATCTTAGAAAATATAATAGAAATTCTACATTAGGTTTGATTTCAAGCATTAACCCTCGAATAGATATGTATTTTAATAAAAATGAATGGGAAAAATCGAGAAAACAGAGAAAGGGAACAGAAAAACAGAACCTTCTAACATTCCAACGATTCGAAAAGACCTCTTTACTAAGGCATTAAAAATAAACAAAAAAAAATCATTGCTTTTTGGAACAGAAACTCAAGGACAACAGTTTGAAGATGAGCTACATGAATCGAGCGTGGAGATTGGAGTATTGTTTTCTCCGCCGACATGAGGAGGGAGAGCAGCCATACGGGGCGGAGCTCGCGACGGAAATAGCGGAGACGCAAAGAGGCGAAGGGATGGATTGGGGACTGTGGACAGGAAGGCGGGGGCAACCCTAGCCCTAGATTTTTCTAGGGTTTGGAAGAGGGGAGAAGCCGCGGGGAGGGAGTACGAGCTCAGGACGCCCATCGCCGGCGGTGATGCACAGATTGGCCCAGAGATTTTCTTCTGCGGGACGAGGCCAAGTAGACCGTGGTCAAAGCCAAGTCCAGCCCCATAAGACGTTCGCTGCGCGGGGTCGACACTCCCAATCCGCGCGTCCATGGGGCCTTTGGGACGCGGCTGTCCCACATGGCTTCCGGCCTCAAGCAGCAATCAAACGTTTTGGGTCATGATGTTAGATTGTCTCCTCCTCTAATAGCCAGCTTGGAAAAGATTTTGTACATCGTATTTGATACAGTAAATTTTATATAGATTATATTATTTTTTTATTAATTTATATATATATTATAGCTTAACATGATAAAATAAAATAATAAAGATTATGATTACAAATTCATAAACCACATACTATTTCTGATTGGATCAGACAAGATGGCTTGCCTTCTAAAATAATATTAAGATATTTCAGTTATAAAATTATGATATCTATTAAAAAATATTAAAATAGTTTTACGATATCCGGCTAAAAAAAATTATAACACCCTAATTGAAAATTATGGCACTATTGTTATAAAATTATGATACCCATTCAGAAAGCTAAAAAAAAATTACGACACTCCAGTTATAAATTTACGACACCGTAGTTATAAAATTATAACAGCAAAACTTTATGACATTCTTGTTAAAAAAATTACGATACCCAGTTGTAAAATTACGACACCATAGTTATAAAATTACAACACCAATTCAAAAAGTTGAAAAAAAAGCACGATACCTGAATTATAAATTTATGACACCGTAATTATAAAATTACGACACTCATTCAGAAAATAGTAAGGCAAAGCTTTACGATATTCTAGTCAAAAAAAAATTACGATACCTTAGTTGTAAATTTACGGTATCATAGTTATAAAATTACGATATCCATTTAGAAAATATACTCTGCACTGCCTCTTGTTTGTACATAAATAAAAAAAACTAAACGGGTATTAATGCACACTATACTCAAAATTTAAGATCGTATCTAGCTATCCATCTCGTTAAGCCATGTAAGATTTATGTGGATGAATAAAAAAAAAGTGGTGTAGCCCATGGAGGATTTACTGCATCAGAGGCGATGTACAAAGACTTTTTCAGATATAGAAAAAAATATTTTTTGCGGGCGCATAACAAGCATTATGATGTGGTATAAGTGTTGCTAAGCTTCTGCCAAGATCAGAGCATAAGGAAAGATAGAGGAGAAGAAGAATAAATGGATATAGAAGAAAAAGAGAATGTCATTTATTTTTTTAAGGTCTCCGCTCATCGGTTACATTCAGAGAGAGCCTTAAATAACCCATCTTGGATGATAGGACTTATCCGCACTAGCCTGTAATCAACTCCCTAACAAACTCTTTAAAATATGGAAGTCTATCCAGAAACCTAAGCCCAATCCCCCTGGACCCAGTTCCATAACCTACAATTAGGTTATTAAACATTCTATCAAAAAACTCCCTTCTAAGCCATGCAAGAAAGCACTTAAACCCGAGCCAATGTACACCCATGACTTACATGCTCTCTATTCTTGGGTCACAAGCTAACTCAAATAACTTAGGAACCTGAGAACTTATGTAGCCTAAGCTCTCAAACCTGTGTGACTCTCCTGAACTTTGGATGTGCTACACCTTAGCTTACAATCTTCACCTTGGTGCATCAAAGTTACAGTAAGCTCCACCTGGTCCATCAATCCCATCAGTGCTCCACATCTGAAGAAGCTATCCTGAGATAGTACCTTAGTGAGTGCATCCGTTGCGTTATCTTTGGTAAACACTTTCACAAGCTCCAACTCATCATCCTCCACAAGCTCCCTGATCCTGTGGTATCTGATGTCAATATGTTTGGTCTTAGCATGATAGACTGGATTCTGGACCAAACATAAAGCACTCTGGCTATCAAAAAATACCCTGATCACCCCCTGCTTTCAGCCATATAGCCTCCTTTGCAGCCTCTGAAATACCAATATACTCTGACTCTGTAGTAGACAAAGCTGTCACTGGCTGCAGACTTGACCTCCATGATATTGGACCACCATTCAACATAAAGACATACCCTGTCGTCGACCTCCTAGTGTTCAAATCACCTCCATAGTCAGCTCAACGAAACATGCTACCCGATCCTGAGCCTCCATGGTCAGTCTAGTGCCATCCTCTATGCTACTATACCCATAGCATATACCAACACTGATTGTGCCAACAAGATATTTGAAGATCCCTTTCAGAGCTCTCCAATGTGCTTTACCTGGACTAGCCATGAATCTGCTAACTTGGCTAACAGCATATGCAAGATCAGGCCTACAACACACTATAGCATACATGAGGCTGCCAACTCCTGAAGCATAAGGTACTCTGGACATCTCCTCGGCCTCTATCTCAGAACTCGGTGACATAGTCTTGGAGAGCTTAATGTGATCGGCTAATGGTAATGTGGCTAGCTTTGCACTATCCATACTGTACCTCTCCAAGATCCTCCTGATATAAGTCCCCTGAGATAAATGAAGCAACCTCCTGTGTCTGTTCTTGAAAATTTTCATCCCCAAAATCCATGTAGCATGACCTAAATCCTTCATTTCAAACTCAGCTGACAATGCTGCCTTTAGATCCTCCACAATAGCTTTACTCTTGCATGCAATTAGCATATCATCCATATACAAAAGCAAGTATAATCTAGAATTATCTTCTAAAATTCAAAAATAAACACAGGGATCATACTCACATCTAGACATGCCGATGCTCCTCACAAATGTATCAAACCGCAGATACCACTAACGCGGTGACTACTTCAAACCATATAAGGATCTTTGCAAACGACATACCTTTCTTTTGACCCCGGTTCTATGAACCCCTCTGGCTGCTCCATATAAATCTTCCCCTTCAAATCCCCATGAAGGAAGGCCGTCCTGACATCCATCTGCTCCAATTCTAAATTCTACACTGCTACAATGCTCAGCAACATCCTGATAGATGTGTGT
This sequence comes from Calamus simplicifolius, assembly GCA_900491605.1. Lineage (NCBI taxonomy): Eukaryota > Viridiplantae > Streptophyta > Magnoliopsida > Arecales > Arecaceae > Calamus > Calamus simplicifolius. Next base: position 2,204,526 of record UESW01003929.1, read on the forward strand.
CGTACCACTGGAGAGAACACCTCATTGTACTCAATGCCTTCTTTTTGAAAAAATCCTTTGGCCAATAACCTGGCCTTATAACTGACTTCTCCTTCTCTGTGGCTCCTTCTTTGCACTGAAATATCCATTTACAACCAATGGGCTTCTTTCCACTTGGCAGTGACACCAACCGCTAAGTTTGATTCTTCTGCAGGGACTGCATCTCTTCCGCCATTGCTTGGACCCACCTATCTTTATCCTGGCTTGTCATTGCCTCCTGGTAGGTAACTGGTCCTCCACTGGTAGCCACCAATGCATATGACATGGTCTCGCCAAACTTATATCGCTCCGGTTGCCGAATGATACTCTTTGGCTTATGTAGTGCAATGCTGATGCCTATCCCAAGATGTGACTCCTCCCTCTGCTCATCTCTGCTGTGAGCATGCATCTGGCTGGTCCCCGCATGTGAAGACATATCTGGAGTATGCTCCACCTAAATCTCATATCCTCTTGGTGATCCTACAAAAGGTAAAATATCATAAAAGGTTAGTTGCTCAGCTGCGCCCTGCTGAGCCTCCTGCTGCCCACCCGCGTTCGACTGGGCCTCCAACTGTACCTCTACCACCTCCTGCTTCTTGAGGACTGAACTCTCATCAAAAACCACATCCCTACTGATCGTGGCCTTCTGCTCCAAGGGATCCCATAGCTTGTATCCCTTGACTCCTCGCCGATATCCAATGAACACCATTTTTCGGGCTTTGGCATCCAACTTGGTCCGTTGACTGGCATCCACATGTACAAATGTTGTACATCCAAAAACTCTGATAAGGCTAAGCTCCACCTGTCTGCCAGACCACTCATCCTCTGGTAACCTTTCATCAAGTGTGACATGAGAAGGCCTGTTCACCAAGTAGGTTGCTGTGTCAACTGTGTCTACCCAAAATATTTTAAGTAATTCTACTTGCAATCTCATGCATCTAGCTTTCTCTAGGAGAGTTCGGTTCATTCTCTTAGCCACTCCATTTTGCTGAGGAGTTCTAACCACTGAAAATTGCCTTTTGATGCCTTCGTCTGTGCAAAATTTCAGAAACTCCTTACTTGTAAATTCTCTACCGTTATCAGACCGCACCATCTTTACATATCTCCCTGTCTCCTTCTCCATCTCAGCCTGCCATGCTTGAAATTTGGAGAAGACCTCTGACTTTTCCTTCAAGAAATATATCCAGACCTTCCTTGAAAAATCATCAATCAGAGTCATAAAATATCTTGCCCCATTCCTGCCCAAAACTGGAGCTGGACCCCAAACATCACAATGTACTAGCTCCAAGGGACCTGTAGTGTGTGCTGAACTGGTAGAAAATTTTACCTTATGTTGCTTGCCCATCTGACATGGCTCACAGACCTCTGCAACACCTGAAAGGAGAAACAATCTCTGAGGCATGCATGTTTTAAAAAATTGATAACAATTATCAATGCAGAAATTTAAAGATTACGTACTAATCTATCTAACATGCATCAAGATCATATCTTTGCCTTGTATATAGGATCGATTGATCCAAAATATGCATATAAATAAAACTATCAAGATCATGTCTTGATCTTCAAGGCAAGAAGTCATACTTCTTATCTTGAAGCATGCCTTAAGATCTAGGGATCATATCACTTACCTTAAAGGCAATTGGTAAATCCTTTTATGCTCTGCAGCCGTTCAATCGTCCGGCCTCTAGTATCGTCCACGTGAAGCCCCGAATGATCAGATTTCCGGGAGTGCTAGCTCGCGGAAAACGACTTTGCTGATCTTGAATCCTCCCACTTGAATTCTTCTTCTAGGATCCTCCACACTTCCGTTAGCACCAGAATCATCAGGATTTTCTATTCTAATTCTTTAGAAAATCAATTCACGACATATCGTGTGTTGTTTTTCTCTTCTGTTTAATCTGGTGAGGGATGTCCTCTATTTATAGTCTCTCTTTAGCCAGCCTATTAAATTTTAACATTTAGAATTCTGCCGCTTGGTGAAAACCAAAGAGACGCCGAATCGTAGCGCTTGGTTAATTCTGACATTCGGTAAAAAACCAAAAAGTCATCGAACCGTAGCGCTTAGTTAATTCCGACGTTCGATAAAAATCAAAGAGTCATCGAACCGTAGCGCTTGGTTAATACAAAGAGGTGCATTTATTCCATATAAATTCTAACACTTTAGAATTCCGACGGAATTGTTTGGAGAAGATTAATGCAAGACATTAAATTCTATATGTGAATTTAATCTCTCAGACATATGCGAGAGGTTTGGGTTTAGTTTTTGGTTTAAGCTAATCTGAATTTATTGGACTAAACCCACATAGATCATGGTCCTAGCCCAAATCAAATTTGGCTGGTCCTGAATCTATTTAAATCCAAATCAAGTCTAATTTTAAATCAATATTTGAAATTGACTAGTCCTTCTAATAGACTTAAACCAAATTGAATCTTATTCAATTGTACTTAACCCAATTGAGATAATTCAATCAATCAAATTGATTAATTAAATCATATGCGATTCTCAATCGTTGATCAGCAAACAGATCATCCTAAGAAACTTCTATGCGTGTGATTCTCTAGGTTCGAATCTAAGCCGGTAGCATAGAAACAACTTTCTATACTAATCGATGTGCCCATCTAGCAATGGAACCCGACGTCCGGATAGTCGAAGAGTTGCCGAGCAAACTCCAAGAACCCTAAGAAATAGTTACCGTATAATTCATCCTCTTGACCACAAATGCTAAGGATGGCTTAAGAGCCTATCAACTCTAAATAGCAAATCCATAAAGTGATTTCAATTTTAGTGATCATATGACTTTCACATGAAGTGCCTTGGCCAAGGTCTTGATAAATTGAAACACAAGCATTTCTCCTTTTAACGGGATAGGTCAAATTCCATCTTGATCCACAACTGACTACCACAAGTACTTGACTGCACCCAGTAACCTTTCGTAGCTGGATTAGAAATCCAGGTGGTCCGGCACCTAAGTACAATGAGTTGCTTGTAAGCCACTGGTTGTGATCTTCAGGTCTGAATGATACTTATACCTATATCTTCTCGGATTAACTCTTGACAGTAGAGTATCCGGAAATGAGTCACGTTCGGTGAAATGTACTCCTACACGTTCACCTGTATGTCATACCAGTGTCTCTATACTCCTTGGTTAAGAGGACAACCAACAAATATGATATACAACGTCCTATAATTGATAGTACTATGGTCCTGTCATAGTATATCATATGGTCACGAACCTTTTTGAGGACCTTCAAAGATAAATCCTCCTTTATCGTGAAGGAAGATCCTAAGGGCTTCATTACAATCATGAGTATTAAGAAGATGTTCTTGTAATGAATAAACTGCCAAATAACTTTTATTAATATATCAATTTATATACAATTTACATTAGCACAATCATCAAATGATTAGCTTTAGGATACAATTCCCAACAAACTCCCACTTAGCCTAAAGCCACTCATTACAGTATCTAATACCCATCTTCAACTTATAGTTGTCAAACTCCTTGATGCTGAGTGCTTTAGTAAATGGGTCACCTAGGTTTTCCTTTCCATCAATCTTCTGAAGATTTATATCACCTCGATCTACAATCTCTCGAATAAGATGAAACCGGCACAGTATGTGCTTGGTGCGCTGATGTGCTCGTGGTTCCTTTGCTTGAGCTATGGCACCAGTGCTGTCACTGTACAATAGGACTGGTCCATCTATGGAAGGTGTCACTCTAAGCTCGGAGATGAACTTTCGCAGCCACACAGCTTCTTTTGCAGCATCTGATGCAGCGATGTACTCTGCCTCGCACACCGAATCTGCCACTGTATGTTGCTTGGAACTTTTTCAGCAAACAGCTCCACCATTCAGGATAAACACGAAACCCGATATACTTTTGATATCATCATGATCTGATTGAAAACTGGAATCAGTATATCCAACAAGTTTCAAATCAGACTCTCCATAGACTAACCACTGGTCCTTAGTATTTCTCAAATACTTAAGGATTGTCTTAACAACTTGCCAGTGTTTTTCTCCTGAATCAGATTGGTATCTACTCACTATTCCTAGTGAGTATACCACATCTGGTCTTGTACATGTCATGGTTACATAATCGATCCCACTGCTGAAGCATATGGAATTCGACTCATACGTTCTCTTTCATTAGGAGTTGTCGGACAATCCTTCTTAGAAAGATGAATTCCATGGCCTATCGGAAGATAGCCTTTCTTGAAATTCTCCATGCTAAACCTCTTTAGCACTGTGTCAATGTACGTAGATTGGGATAAACCAAGCATCCTCTTAGATCTATCTCTATAGATCTTCATCCCTAGGATGTATGATGCTTCTCCCAGATCTTTCATGGAGAATTGTGATGATAAACATGTCTTTATTCCTTGTAATGCAGGGATATCATTCCCGATTAAGAGAATATCATCCACATATAATACAAGAAATACAATAACGGAATCATTAGCCCATTTATAAATGCAAGGTTCTTCTTTATTTTTAATAAAGCCATAAGATTTGATCACTTTATCAAATCATATGTTCCAACTCCTAGATGCTTGCTTAAGTCCATAAATGGACTTCTGTAGCCTGCACACTTTAAACTCATCTTCAAATATAAAACCTTCAGGCTGTATCATATACACCTGTTCTTCTAAATCACCATTTAGAAAAGCGATTTTAATATCCATCTGCCAAATCTCATAATCGAAGTATGCTGCTATAGCTAGCATAATCCGAATGGATTTCAGCATTGCCACAGGAGAAAACATTTCGTCATAGTCAATATCATAACGTTGACGATACCCCTTAGCAACCAGACGTGCTTTATAGGTCTCAACCTTTCCATCTATGCCTCTTTTCCTCTTGAAAACCCACTTACATCCTATGGGTTTTATCCCTTCGGGTGGATCAACTAATGTCCATACATTATTGTCCTTCATGGAGTCAAGTTCAGATTTCATGGCCTCAAGCCATTTATTAGAGTCAGTCCTTTGCATAGCATCCATATAGGTGATCAGATCCTCGTTGTTCTCATCGAGTTTAACAGGATCATCATTCTGGACCAAGAAACCTAAGTATCTGTCTGATTGATGTGGTACTCTACCAGATCGCCTTAATGGTACATCTAAAATGGGTTTTGAGTTTGATCTAATCAACTCAGATTCTAAGGGTTCACTGGTTTGTATTGTTCCTTCTACTTGATGAACTTCCTCAAGTTCAACATTAGAGCTATTTGTTCCTTCACTAAGAAACTCCTTTTTAAGAAAAATTGCTCTATTACTAATGAACAACTTTTGTTCTTCAGTATTGTAGAAGTAATATCCTTTGGTCTCTTTCGGATAGCCGATAAAAAAAATATTTGTCAGATTTGGGTTCAAGTTTGTCTGATTTTGCACGTTTCACATAAGCCGGACACCCCCAGACTCTCAGATAGTTAATAACCAGTTTATGTCCATACCATATCTCATGTGGAGTTTTAGAAACAGACTTACTTGGAACCTTATTAAGAATATGACAAGCTGATTCTAATGCGTATCCCCAAAATGATATTGGCAAGCTCGCAAAACCCATCATGGACCGAACCATGTCTAACAGAGTTTGATTCCTTCTTTCCGATACACCGTTATGCTGCGGTGTTCCAGGAGGAGTCCATTGGGAGAGAATCACATTCTCTCTTAAATATGTCACAAATTCATTGGAAAGGTATTCGCCTCCTCGATCTGATCGAAGGGTCTTAATACATTTTTCTGTTTGTTTTTCTACTTCTTTATGATATAGTTTGAACATTTCAAACGACTCAGATTTATGTCTCATAAGATAGACATAACCAAACTTAGAAAGGTCGTCTGTAAAAGTAATGAAGTAGTAATATCCACCTTTGGCACAAGTGCTCATTGGTCCACATACATCAGTATGTACTAAACTCAATAGTTCTTTGGCTCTTTCATCTTTTTCTGTAAAATATGACTTGGTCATTTTACCAAGAAGACAGGATTCACGGATAGTTAATGATTCACAATCATCAACTCGAAGAATGCCCTCCTGAGTTAACCTGTTTAATCTGTTCTTATTGATATGACCCAGCCGATGGTGCCAAAGATAAATGTCTGTGACATCAGTTGTTCTAGGGCGCTTACTTGAATTGTACACTACATTCACAGGCTGTGATAATATATAAATGCCATTAGATAAATGCCCAGTCATTACAGTGACTCCATTCATAATGATATTCAAAGTAACATCCTTTATTGAAATTTCATAATGACTTTTGGCCAGAAGGCCTACAGAAATTACGTTCAACAAGAACATTGGGCAAAAATGACAATCATTTAGTATAATGACATTTCTATTGAAAACTATTTCAAGAACTCCTAATGCCAGAACTGAAACTAATCTTCCATCACCAACATTAAGGAATCTTTCATTGTCCTCAAATCTTCTGGTGACCTGTAGTCCCTGCAATGAATTGCAAATGTTAAAAGGACTCCCGGTATCCAATACCCAGGTTTGATTATCATATACAGAAAAATTACAAGGTGTTATCATATAAATACCTTGTTGAGCAACATCTTGCTCCTTTTTCTTCTTTGGCATGTTTTGATCAAGTATGGCAATGTAAAGAGGACAGTTCCTCTTCCAGTGCCCTTATATCTTACAGTGAAAGCATTCAGCTTGACTTTTATCAACTTTCTTCTTCTGCATCTGACCCCTTATAGATGTCCTAGCATGTTGCACCTTTTTATTATTCTTTTTCTTCTTCCCTTTCCCAAAGGGTTTACATCCTACCTTAGATCCTTCAACCACATTAACCAAACCCTTAGAGAGTTGGTTATCCTTCTCAAAGTTCTGTAACAACCCCAACAAACCGTGATAGTTGACTGCAGGCTTTGTCATTCGAAAATGAGTAAGGAAAGGTCGGAAGGATGGAAGCAAGGAATTTAGGATCGTATCTTTTCCCAACTGCTCATGTAAGGAAAAACCGAGCTTGCTTAGGAGTTCTATCTTCTCGATCATGTACAATACATGATCAGTGACAGGAGATCCATCCCTCATTCGAGCATTGAAAATAGCACAACTAGTCTTGTGCCTTTCAACATCGTCAGGTGTGCCGAAAGATTTATTCAACGCTTGAATGATTTCTTCTGGCTGAGCATTCTCGAACCGGCGACCAAATTCATCATTCATTGATGCTAGCATGATACAACGCACGCTAGTTCTATCATTGAGCCACTTCTGATAAGTATCTCTCTCAGAACTTTGGGTGTTTGCATCAGGTATATTCGGTGCAGGATTATTCAGAATATATAGAATCCTCTCATGCTCAAGAACGATCTTAAGTTTTCTGAACCAGCTATTGAAATTGGAACCATTCAACTTGTCACTATCCAATAGGGACCTTAATGATAAATTAGTGGTCATGTTCTGCATAAGGAAAAACTAAAGTTTATTAGTATATAAATTGATTCAATCTAAAGACTTTGACTTTAGTCTAAAGATTCTCCCACTATTTTGTTCAAATTGGCAGCCTCTACACCCCAATTCAAGAATTATTCTTAATTCTTTAGCGGGTACTAAGATCTACATAAACTACATATAGGCCCAGTGAAGATTGGCTAACCCATATGCATCTAAGAGTAGGTTCAAAACCAATTGTTTCCCCAAATAATTCTTAGTGTTCAGTTTTGCCCCATATACCTCTTCAGCAGGCATAAAGTGTCTCCACTAAAAGTTCTGGTTAGGTCCAACCATTAAATGATATAATCAGTGTAACCTATCAATAGACAACCAAGCCCGAGTGAAGCTCGGCTCACCTGACTGTCTATGTAATAGTTACGCTGACTTATCATATAATGAATGATAATTCTGATGGTTGACAAGCACCAGGCATGGAGTGCCTCCAATGATTATCAAGACATCGGACTCATTATCACCCACCTTAATGGAAGGCTATGATTTAGTTATCATATAACTATTTCATTTTAAGGACCTAATAATTTTAAAGGATTTAATAATCTGTAGATAAATTGACTAATCAAGTTCTCCCACTGAAACTATAAAATCAGTAGAATGAAACAAGATTAAGTCAGGTTAAGTGGCACCTAAATCAGTTAGACTGATTTCCTTACAGGCATGGGTCAACCCGAATCAGGTAAATGATCTGAATCATAAATGGTTCACCACATTGACCAGGTGAGTGAGATCAATGGGAGGGATAAGCCATTAACTCATTAAAGATGCATCAATATGAGTAGCTCCCAATTAAAAACCATTCGATCGTTGATCCTAGAGCAACTTGTCAACTCACCTTGACATCATATGGTTAACCAATTCTGATTTGACCATCTAAGAGATTTATGCTCAACCACGGAGCCTAATCTACTTCCATTTGGTTTAATCAAAGAGAAAGACATGATCAACTACAACTATTGTTTGATTTAGAGTATTCTTAACCTAATCTAATTAGATTAGATCAAATACTCTTATAGTCCAGTTGATTTAAACCTTAGGGTCTAACCCTTTATGGACCCGATTTAGCTAACCCAAAGGATTAAATATATTTCATGTTTATATGTCATATATTTCAATCAAGCATCACATGTATTATGTTACTACTCATAATTCCTATTTAGATCATATCTAAAGAGATTATGAATTAACATTTGACATTCAAATTAGACTCTCATAAATTTTTATATGTTTCATAATATAGACATCATGCCATCATATATCATATCTATGTTTTATACTAAACATGCAAATATCATGTTTTTATACAACATCAATATGTATCAAATATAAAACATATTTGAGAGTATGTGTAATCAGTGTTTTGAAGCCAAAGATCAATTTAAATTATCATGGCAATATGTCACAGAATACCTCGTTGAATGGGTAATTTGGATTTTCAATCCATATATGACCAAATAGACCTGTGATTTGTTTTAGCCTTGATTACACAATTAATAGAAGCATTAATTTACATGCAATAAATTAGAACAATACGAAACCATCGCTCTGATACCATTTGAAGGGAGAAACAATCTCTGAAGCATGCATGTTTTAAAAAATTGATAACAATTATCAATGCGGAAATTTAAAGATTACATACTAATCTATCTAACATGCATCAAGATCATATCTTTGCCTTGTATATAGGATCGATTGATCCAAAATATGCATATAAATAAAACTATCAAGATCATGTCTTGATCTTCAAGGCAAGAAGTCATACTTCTTATCTTGAAGCATGCCTTAAGATTTAGGGATCATATCACTTACCTTAAAGGCAATTGGTAAATCCTTTTATGCTCTGCAGTCGTTCAATCGTCCGGCCTCTAGTATCGTCCACACGAAGCCCCGAATGATCGGATTCCCGGGAGTGCTAGCTCGTGGAAAATGACTTTGCTGATCTTGAATCCTCTCACTTGAATTCTTCTTCTAGGATCCTCCACACTTCCATTAGCACCAGAATCATCAGGATTTTCTATTCTAATTATTTAGAAAATCAATTCACGATATATCATATGTTGTTTTTCTCTTCTGTGTAATCTGGTGAGGGATGTCCTCTATTTATAGTCTCTTTTTAGCCAGCCCATTAAATTCTAACATTTAGAATTCCGCCGCTTGGCAAAAACCAAAGAGACGCCGAACCGTAGCGCTTGGTTAATTCTAACATTCGGTAAAAAACCAAAGAGTCGTCAAACCGTAGCGCTTGGTTAATTCCGACATTCGGTAAAAACCAAAGAGTCATCGAACATAGCGCTTGGTTAATACAAAGAGGCGCATTTATTCCATATAAATTCTAACACTTTAGAATTCCAACGGAATTGTTTGGAGAAGATTAATGCAAGACATTAAATTCTATATGTGAATTTAATCTCTCAGACATATGCGAGAGGTTTGGGTTTAGTTTTTGATTTAAGCTAATCTAATTTATTGGACTGAACCTACATAGATCATGGTCCTAACCCAAATCAAATTTGGCTAGTCCTGAATCTATTTAAATCCAAATCAAGCCTAATTTTAAATCAATATTTGAAATTGACTAGTCCTTCTAATAGACTTAAACCAAATTGAATCTTATTCAATTGTACTTAACCCAATTGAGATAATTCAATCAATCAAATTAATTAATTAAATCATATACAATTCTCAATCGTTGATCAGCAAACAGATCATCCTAGGAAACTTTTATGCGTGTGACTCTCTAGGTTCGAACCTAAGCCGGTAGCATAGAAACAACTTTCTATACTAATCGATGTGCTCATCTAGTAATGGAACCCGACGTTCGGATAGGTTGAAGAGTTGCCGAGCAAACTCCAAGAACCCTAAGAAACAGTTACCGTATAATTTATCCTCTTGACCACAAATGCTAAGGATGGCTTAAGAGCCTGTCAACTCTAAATAGCAAATCCATAAAGTGATTTCAATTTTAGTGATCATGTGACTTTCACATGAAGTGCCTTGGCCAAGGTCTTGCTAAATTGAAACACAAGCATTTCTCCTTTTAACGGGATAAGTCAAATTCCATCTTGATCCACAACTGACTACCACAAGTACTTGACTGCATCCAGTAACCTTTCGTAGTTGGATTAGAAATCCAGGTGGTCCGGCACCTAAGTGCAATGAGTTGCTTGTAAGCCACTGGTTGTGATCTTCAGGTCTGAAGGATACTTATACCTATATCTTCTCGGATTAACTCTTGACAATAGAGTATCCGAAAATGAGTCAGGTTCGGTGAAATGTACTCCTACACTTTCACCTGTATGTCATACCAGTGTCTCTACACTCCTTGATTAAGAGGACAACCAACAAATATGATATACAACATCCTATAATTGATAGTACTATGGCCTTATCATAGTATATCATATGGTCGCTAACCTTTTAAAGGACCTTCAAAGATAAATCCTCCTTTATCGTGAAGGAAGATCCTAAGAGCTTCATTACAATCAGGAGTATTAAGAAGATGTTCTTGTAATGAATAAACTGCCAAATAACTTTTATTAATATATCAATTTATATATAATTTACATTAGCATAATCATCAAATGATTGGCTTTAGGATACAATTCCCAACAATACCCTCATCTAAAACTGGAATCCTCCTGTCCTTCATCAGCACCCTCTCGCCCCGCTCTCCCATGTGACCAAGATGGTAGTACCACATGCGGTATATATCCTGCTGACTGTGCACTGCTGCTACTATCTCAGACCCTCCACACATCACAGACCCAACCAGCTAATACAAATTATTTTCCAGCCTCTTCCCCCTCATCACAACCATGGCACCTTTCATGACGTTGAGTATACCATTCCCAGAACGACAATTGAAATCAAATCCATTCCTCTCCAGGTACCCCAAGGACACTAGGTTCTTCTTCAAGTTAGGAACATGCTTCACATGAGTAAGAGTTATCACAACCCCATCAAACATTCTGATTTTAACTGTTCACACTCCTATCATCCTGCAATAATGGTTATCCCCTAATGTCACATTCCCCATATCGATTTTAATATAATCTGCAAATCAGGATCGATGCGGTGTATAATGATGTGAGCAGGCTGAATCAAGTAACCAACTATCTGTTGTACTTTTGTGTGCATCTGAAACCACCAAGAGGTCCTCCTCGACCCCTACATCTTCAACAGTACTGACAGATTCCTTCTCTTTCTTCTTTTCTTGAGGTTTCTTCCAAAGAGGACAATTTCTCTTTATGTGTCCAATCCCATTACACTTGTAACACCGGAACTTGCCTTTGCCTTTCTTTGACTTGGACCTAGATCAGCCCCTATGCTTGCTGACCTCCTTGCCTCTGCCGGTTCTCTCTCCTACCGTGAGGCCCTCTTGAGGTACACCTTCCCCTGTTATCTTTCTCCGCTGCTCATTGGATCTCAACACAGACACAATATCTTCATAAAGCAGTGTAGTAACAAGAGGATCATAAAACATAGGCAATGAATATAACAAAAGAAGAGATTTATCTTCTTCCTCCATCTTAACACCAACAGTCATCAAATCATTGCATATCCAATCATACTTCTGAATATGAAGAACAATATTCCCGCCTTCCTGCATCCGAAGACTATATAATTGTTTCTTCAACATAAGTTTATTGCACATATTTTTGCCTATGTATAAGGAATGCAACTTGGCCCAAAGACCCTTCAGTTTCTTCTCATCTAGGACACTGTACAAAATTGAATCAACAAGACACCATCTGATCGCTGCACATGCCCTCTTCTCAAGAGACAACCAATCCCCTTCTGACATCTTCTCGGGCTTTGATTCTAAAGCAACATCAAGAAAATTCTGCACTAATAAACCTTAACCCTCACCTTCCACATGGAGAAACTTCCTTTTCCATTAAATTTTTTAAACTCAACTTTGCTTCCACTACTCATGGTTGATCAGGCCACAAACACTAATCACAGAGATGAATTAAAAAAATACCTAAATATGAAATACTGATTGAAATCCTCTCCTGCAGCCCCTTCAAGAAGTTCACTCCACTTTAAACGGCTCCCTCAACATACCAAGGCCTACCAAGGCTTCCGTAAAGAGAGACTCACCGTTGACCATGAAACTTTGATCTGAAATTAACACTTGAGAAATGCACCAGGCTTCGGTGAAGCCCCCCATGAACTCACCATGCGTTCTCTTCACGCCATGAGAACAATCTCACGCACCCTCTCTCTTTCCTTTGAATTAATGTGAGGGAAGCCAAGGAAGTCACTTACACGTGGATCGGTTCTTGTTGACCCTCTTCTTTCAATGCTAAAATGGATCTTCACATGAAGTCTTCTCCTCCATGCGCCTGGACGTGAAACTGGCTACGCCTGCTCTTCGTGGAATTAATGCTGGGAGAAAAAACTTTGGTCGGATTTCTTCCTCACAAAAGCCGTTGACCGAAGCCTTGACCTTAGTGGAATTAATGCTCTTCCAAAAACCTTCACGCCGTAGACCACTGAAGCAATGCTTCACGTGTCGTCTTCAATGCTGGAACGCGTCTCCTCACGAAAGAAATTGTGGGCCTCTCCTCAGCTTCCGTCAGGACGTCTTCTTGGGAGAAATCGTCCTTCACAGATCCGACGTCACAAGGCTTTCTTAAGTCTTCATGAACTCGTCCGTCGGTGAATTTCTTTACAAAACCACTCCATCCTTTTTGATCTCGTACGGGGTTGCATCGGAATTTGATCTATTTCTCTTTCTCTTTCTAAGCGCCTCTCTAATGCTCTGATACTACTTGTTACTTTCAGCTTCTCTGATACCACTTGTTGCTCTCAGCTTCTCTGATACCACTTGTTGCTCAACTTCCGTCAAGATCAAGCGCATGAGAAAAGATAGAAGAGAAGAAGAATAAATGGATATAAGAGAAAAAGAGAATGCCTTTTATTTTCTAAGATCTTCGTTACATTAGCCTTAAATAACTATCCATCTTAGATGATAAGACTTATCTGTACCGGCCTGTAACCCACACCTTAGCTTACAATAAGTTGGCAACAAATTAAACTTGGAAGCAATGCCTGACGCCTCCTTTGGATCCGATCATATTCAGCCAGCCATCATCGAGTAAACTAAACTAAGAGAAATTCTTGGAAAAGGTTTTTAGGTCGATCTCTCTCCTCTTTGCTACCTTCAAATTAATTGAACACTTTGTCAACTAAGTTTCATCCGACTGATATTGAAGAGCTAGTTTTGGTCATTAATGCATCTTATGATATCATCCATTCAACCTTATTATCTGAGGTAGAGTAGCTCAGCAATTAGACATGCAGCTGAAAAATATTTTATTAGGTTTTGCTATTATATTTTTTATTATTTTTTAAAATTTTATTAATACGATGAAGGATCTTTAAACATGTATATTGCTTTTATTTCAAAAAAAAAAAAACATCATTTTCTATTTGCATTCTCATCAAAAACAGAGAACTCACGGGAGTACGTGTTTGGTGTTTTGAAATTTAATTTATTTTTAGGAAAACGGCTTGAAAAAATTGAAAACGGCTTAAAAGAGTTCTCACCGCTTTCCGGAGAAAGACAAAACGCTTGGAAATAGTTGGGAGTATTTATAATGGGCACTGTAACACACCGAACCCATCCATGGTTCATTCTATACTTTTCTTCCCACCCCATCCAATCCTATCCCATCCCTGCCTCAAGGATATCAGGTATTTCTCTCCATAATTTTTTTTTCTATTTTTCTCTGAACCGCCTCTCCTTACCATTCTTCTGAGCCGTCTCTTCTTCATCTGATATTTTTTAAAACACAAATTCCCCTATTCCTCGCAGTTTTGTGATCTGGTTTCAAAATTTCAAGGTATGATCCTATCTTTTTTTTATCCATTTAATTCAGAAAATATATATCTTTAAGATGTTTGGTGTGTGTATTTGTGTGTGTATATGTATACGTATATGTGTATATATATATATATATATATATATATATATATATATATATATAGACACACTGATGTTTCTCTTTCCGAATTCGGAGATTATCGTTGAGGACCTTGAGTAATGTCACTATCTAATCTCAAACTAGGAAGATAGTTGCCCATGAGAAGAGAGAAGATATAATTTCAAGTCATTATAATTTGATTTTTTTCCTCTTTAACTACTTTGTATTCAAAAGGCAGACTTAGAGATATTAATATTGTTGACACCGAGTCACCTTCCTTGAACACCGGGAAAATGGAGGTCTTTCTCGCCGGGCTCCTGCAAGAAAAGTCCCCGGAGACTGGATATTCCCGTAGGGACCCTCCAACGCTCAAGTCAGTCACTTGGGAACAGACAAGAGTTAGCTAGCAGAAGAAAGCTAGAGAGTTATGGTTTAGGATCCTCCCTTTGTCGCAAGTGTGGGCCTTTTTTATACCTGTTCCAAGATCTTCCTCTCTCATGCTTCCAAAAGGTTCATCCTTTCGAGATACTGCTATCCGATAACGGACAAAAAGGCAAGGCTGATAGTGACGGATCATGGGCGTGTCAGAGGTGTCATGCTTCATTTGCCACATGCCATTACGGTATTACGAGTGTCGGATGGCTATGGTTGCACCAGGCGCGCGCCGTTATGAGGTATGGCCACATGCAGCCACAGATGAGTGGTGGGTCGTACGCCGTAATGGGGTATGGCCATACACAATTGCAGGCGAGTAGTGGATCACATACCGTAATGGGGTATGGCCACGCACTGTTACGGGCGTGTTGCGGGCCTTAATGAGGCATGGCGATGCACTATAGCAGGCGAGTAGTTGGCCACGTGGGCGTGCCAGGTGGCCCGTTGCTATAAGCTACTGGTCCCAAGGGCCAGACCATGACAGATGCCCAAGGCCGAGGCTGAAGCTCGGGGCTGAAAGAGGCCGAAGCGGGCCTCGAAGGTTGAATGATGCCCCGGAGGCCGAAGCGGGCCTCGGAGGTTGAATAATGCCTCGGAGGCCGAAGCGGGCCTCGAAGGTTGAATGATGCCCTGGACGCCGTCAGTCTCCTTTATCGTTAACCCTGACAGTGCTGGATCAGCCATATCAGATGCCCCCTCGCCCCTGAGACGGAGCGGGTCCACCTTGGCGAAGCAAAAGGGGTGTCACCTCCCTAGTGGCTAATCCCCGTCCGTTGCCAACTGCTCCCGGACATGTGTCTCTGGATGCTGCGATAACTTAGCACGGGCGACTTAGGAGATGTGAAGGGGCAGTCGCTACTGTTCGTCCGATCTGCCGCGATCGCCCTCGAGGCGGGGTTATCCTTTTGAAATTTGCGAAAAGCGGCTGCCATCATGGCGCTGACGTCAGCGGTGTCCCATCATTGGCTGGAGGCGGTTTGTTCCACGCGCCAGACGCCTGCCGAGGTGGCCCAGCCTATAGCGGGAGTCCGTGTGGCTGGCAAATCGAGGCGGGATGATTTGAAACTTGACAAAACCCGGGCGAAGGCTGAATACCCGTCACTTTGCTTCAGTTATCTTTTTCTTCTGGTCCTCTGCTCCCTCTGCAACCTGAGAATCGCCCCCTGCCATTTCTTTCTCCAGGTTAGCCTTCTGTCCTTCCCGATCCTTCCTTCTTCTTTCCCAAACATTTATCATGGCCTCCTCACCATCTTGGACTTCTTCTGCTCCCTCCGACAACCGTATTTCTCCCTCAAGGCTTCGTGCCTCTCCATCTCCTTCTTCTTCATGGTCCTTCGATCCGGAGGACCGTCTTCCCTTGTCCCAACGACCGGTTGCTGACATGGCTCCTGCAAGGGGACGCTCGGTGGCGATCGGCTGGGCCCCAGCGAGGAGGCGCTAGGCAGCGGCCGGCGCCTCTTCGAGGGCGGGGGCAGAATCCCCGATGGGGACCGCCTTCATTGTGACGGGCCAAGACTTAGCAAACATTAGGGCCCGCTACCAGATACCCCAAGATGTCGGGCTCTTCCTTCCGACCCCTGATGATAGGGTGGTCTCCTCCCGGCCCGGTAGAGTGGCCGTTTATGAGATATCCCTTATGTTAGGTCTCCGTTTACCCTTTCACCCCTTTTTTATCAGCCTTTTAGACTATTACTCCTTGACTCCTTCTCAGCTGGTCCCGAACTCCCTTCAGACCGTTTGCGCCTTTCTCATCCTTCGTCACCACCTCCAAATCACCCCCGACTCTCCCTCTTTCGCTGTTTTTACACCCTTAGGCAGCAGAGGGGTTGGTGGCTATTCCAGCCCCGACCCAGTCACATCCTTAAGTTACTTCTTCCCTCCTCGGTCAAGGGATGGAAATCTCGTTTCTTTTTGTGGCCTTGATCAAGTCAAGCCTCGGTAGGGGGATCCCGACCTCCGACCCAACATGAACTCCACGGTCCTCCTAGGAGATAAAGAAGCGTTGGGGCAACTGTTGACTGACAACATCCCCAGATACAACTTGCTTCTGTCGGAGCACAACCTCCGGCTGGCAGGCCTCACCACACAGAGCGGTGAGTAATATATGCCCCGGCACTTAGCCAAATTGCCCTCTCCTCCTTCTTCTTTTCTCTTCTTTTTTTTTAACTAACTCCGACCAACATTGCGCAGCGATGAAGCCTCCGACCGCCATGGTCAGGAATGCCGCAGTCAAGAGGATGAGGGCCCGGGGTGGCCCAAGAGAGGGGCAGCAGGCGCCGGCCCCCAAGCGCCTTACTGTACGGGTGTCCCAGCGGACCGAGCAACGTGAGTCTCCATCAGTTCTGGAGGTGGATCTGACGGCCGACACCCCGTCAGAAAGGGCGGGGCCGAGGGGACAACGACGAAGGAGCCAGCGACGGTGGGGGAGCCGGCGATGGTGGAGGAGCCAGCGACGGTGGAGGAGCCCCCAGCTTCCAGCGAACCACCCCCAGCCAAAGTAGACAGGAGTTGGGGGGAGGGGCCATCAGGGACAACAAGTCCATCCCCCGAACAGATACCGACGAGCAGCCCTCCGCGTGCCAAGCTGAAGCACGTCGGAAATGCCGAGGGGAGCAAGGCTGGGCCAACCCCTCACGGGTTCTCTTTAATAAATGATGGGCGTCGGGCTGAACAGCTCATGTCCCACATCGTTCAGCCTGACTAGGGATGGCAACGGTCCGGGGATGGCCCAGGGCGGTCTATACCGTTCTCCATCCCCGTTAGAAAAAACATCCCCGTTCTCTGCCCCGTTAAGCCGTTATAGTTAACGAGCGGGGATGGGATACTCGGCCGGGCAAACGGGTACCCAGTGGGTACCCCTTTGCCTATTTACATAAAAATAAAATTTAAAAAATTAAATTAGTTAGGATAAGATAGAGTATAATCGAGAATAACCAAACGATGATATTGATACATATAAGAGATTCTTTGACTTTTGAATGGTTTGATTTAGGCCTATTAATAAATGCATATTAGCTTTAACAAAATAACAAACTAGATAGGAAATGATCTATCACATTCTAATTGCATTTCAAGAAGAATAATCTGTAAAAAAAAATTTATAATTTGGTAGCAAATAATAAGCAACAATCGTAAAAAAAAGAATACATTCAAATTTTAAAATAGAGATATCTTTCTTTAAAAATAAAGGATAGAGATGAGCATACCAAAGAAAGATAAAGATATTAGAGGGCGTCGATGGGGCAGCGATTGGTGAAGTAGACGATGGAGCTATCTGGTTTGATGTTCAGATTCTTCAAAACTTCATATCAAAAAGAAGAGCAGGAGACGGTTGCGTTACTTGCGTGAAAGAAGGAAAAGCAAGAGACGGGGACAGAAATGGGTAAATGGGGATGGCAAATGGGGCGTTTAATATAATATATTTTTTATTTTTTAATATAATATAATATAATATAATATATTTAAAATTTAAATATATTATATTAAGGCTAACGGGGACGGAGATGGGTAAACGGGGATGGGGCATTGAATACCATCCCCGAGCCGTTTACCCATTTAGCTGTTAACAAAAAATCTCCGTTACCCGTTAACCCGTTTAAACCGGGGATTTCCCGATCCGTTAAAAATGGTACCGGCCGGGTAAACAGCCAAACAGGAAAAATTGCCATCCCTAAGCCTAACATTCAGGAGGAGCTCTGGACTCTGGGGGCGAACAGGTTCTTTCGGGAGGTCTTCTCAGCCCTCGTCCGAGTAAGTATTTTTCCCTTGCCTTTGGTTTAGAGCACTTAAACAATTTGCATAGCTGACACCCTGAGCGCAGGTGACCAACTCCTTTGTGCTCACTCGGGAGGCCATCGGCGAGGGGGAGGCCGTCGTTCGCCAAGCCCAATAGGATGCCGAAGATGCCCAGGCCCAAGCCGAGGCTGCGGAGAAGGCCTTGGAATTGGTAAGGGCCGAGTGCGCCGACAAAATAAAGAAGGCTGAGAGTAGAGCCGAGGCCGAGGCCAACCGACTGTAGGTGGCGCTCAGCCAGCTCATTGAGGCCGAGGGCACGATTGAGGCCCGAAACCTTCATATAGCTGACTTAAACTTGGCCATTCAGGCGGCAGAGGATAGGGCAAAGCGGGCTGAGGAAGAGGTGAATGCCAAGGAGGCCAAGAGGGCAGCAGCAGCCTCTCTGGCTGTAGAGAGGGAGGCCCGAGCCACTGAGTGGAGGCAGCCGCCGAGGCCAGGGCTATTGCGGCTATGGAGGAGTTCAAGGCATCAGAGCACTTCACCCACGATCTAGTTGAAGCTAATGCAGATTTCTACATCCAGAGGTTTGACGATGCCAAGGAAAAGGTAGCCCGAGTTTTGAACCTCCCCCAAGTCATGGACATCGAGCCGGACCAGGAGTCCGATGAGGCCTTGGATGGCGAGCCCGTGGCCGGATCTTGATATTGTATTTCTTTTACTTTACATTTTTTTTGGTATCAAGTCTGACTCGGTCGGCATTTTGTAGACACTTCATTAATGAAACTATTTTTATCCAACAACGTCTCATTTTCGAGCCCTTGGGTTGCCGACGTGGGACCCCTAAGGGCTTCGTCGGCACCAAGGGGCAGCTTCTCCCCACTCACGAGCGCTTAGCCATGTAGGACCAAACCTCCGGGAGTGCTAAGGTCAAAATTGGGGCTGCGTCTGCCCCAAGGATTCGGACCTCTGGGGGCTGATGAAACATCAGCCTTGGAGTGCCGAGGGGAAAACGAGCTTTTTGAATCCGATGGTACATCGAGTCTTCAGGGCCAACGGTACATTGGGCTTTTTATGCCGAGCTGGCCTTGGGCTTTCTGAATCCGATGGTACATCGGGTCTTCGATGCCAATGGTACATTGGGTTTTTTGTTGAGAGCCGATGGTACATCGGTCTGCTAGTGGTACACTGGCTTTTGAATCTGATGGTACATTGGGTCTTCGATGCCAATTGTACATTGGGCTTTTTGTTGAGAGCCGATGGTACATCGGTCTGCCAGTGGTACACTAGGCTTTTCATGCTGAGCTGGCCTCGGGCTTTTTGAATTCGATGGTACATCAGGTCTTCGATGCCAATGGTACATTGGGCTTTTTGAATCCAATGATACATTGAGTCTTCGATGCCAATGGTACATTGGGATTTTTATTGAGAGTCGATGGTACATCAGTCTGCCAGTGATACATTGGGCTTTTCATGCCGAGCTGGCCTGGGGCTTTTTGAATCCGATGGTACATCGGGTCTTCGATGCCAATGGTACATTGGGCTTTTTGTTGAGAGCCGATGGTACATCGGTCTACCAGTGGTACACTGTGCTTTTCATGTCGAGCTTGCCTTGGGCTTTTTGAATCCGATGGTACATCGGGTCTTCAATGCCAATGGTACATTGGGCTTTTTGAATCCGATGGTACATCGGGTCTTTAGGGCCAACGGTACATTGAGCTTTTTATGCCGAGCTGGCCTTGGGCTTTCTGAATCCGATGGTACATTGGGTCTTCGATGCCAATGGTACATTGGGCTTTTTGTTGAGAGCCATGGTACATCGGTCTGCCAGTGATACACTGGGCTTTTTAAATCCGATAGTATATCGGATCTTCGATGCCAATGGTATATTGGGCTTTTTATTGAGAGCCGATGGTACATCGGTCTGCAGTGGTACACTGGGCTTTTTATGCCGAGCTGGCCTCGGGCTTTTTGAATCCGATGGTACATCGGGTCTTCGATGCCAATAGTACATTGGGCTTTTTGAATCCGATGGTACATCGAGTCTTCGATGCCAATGGTACATTGGGCTTTTTGTTGAGAACCGATGGTACATCGGTCTGCTAGTGGTACACTGGGCTTTTCATGCCGAGCCTTGGGCTTTTTGAATTCGATGGTACATCGGGTCTTCGATGCCAATGGTATATTGGGCTTTTTGAATCCGATGGTACATCGAGTCTTCAATGCCAATGGTATATTGGGCTTTTTATTGAGAGCCGATGGTACATCGGTCTGCCAGTGGTACACTGGGCTTTTCATGCTGAACTGGCCTTAGGCTTTTTAAATCCGATGGTACATCGGTCTTCGATGCCAATGGTACATTGGGCTTTTTGTTGAGAAGCTGAGATGCTTGAACTCGTATTTATTAATAGCGGGTCAAGAGCCCGAAAGAGTGAAAACATGAAATTTAACATAAGGAGAGGGTACACTATCGATAATACCGACGAAGGTTGTCGTCATTCCATGTCCGCAGGAATGGCTTTCTGTCCAGCTCTTCAATCTTGTGTGCTCCATCGCGGAGTGCCTCGGTGACTCGATAGGGCCCCTCCCAGTTTGGTGCTAGTTTGCCTCCCTCCATCGGCTTTGAGATTTCAGCCCGCCGGAGGACTAGATCTCCCAACAAGAAGGTTCTAAAGCGAACGCGAGTGTTGTAATACCTAGCTGTCCGCTGTCGGTAGGCTGCCATCCGAAGTCACGCCCGATCCCGCACCTCCTCCACCAGGTCGAGGTTGGCCCACAACTGGCTCGGGTTGTCTTCCTCGCTGTAGGCTTCCACTCTGGGGCTCGGAGCGCCGATCTCCACAGGAATGATGACCTCGGATCCGAAGACAAGGCTGAAGGGGGTCTCTTCGGTGGGGACTCATGGCGTTGTGTGGTAGGCTCATAGCATGTTGGGAAGCTCCTCCACCCAGTGCCCTTTGTAGTCATCAAGCCGGGCTCTTAGTCCTTGGAGGATAATGCGGTTGGTCATCTCAGCCGCACCATTGGTCTGAGGGTGGCCTACCAAGGTGAATCGTTGAAGGATGCCTAGCTCGGCGCAGAATCCTCGGAAGGATGCGTTGTCGAACTGCCGGCCGTTGTCGGTGACCAGGGTATGTGGGAGCCCAAACCGGCATATTATAGACTTCCAAAAGAAGGACTTCACCTTACTCTCAGTGATCTTGGCAAGCGCCTCAGCCTCGATCCATTTGGTGAAGTGGTCGACAGCCACCAGCAGGAACTTACGCTGGCTAGAGGCAGGAGGGAACGGCCCTAAGATGTCAATCCCCCACTGGACGAAAGGCCAAGGTGCCACCAGGGGGGTCAGCTAAGATGTCGGCTGCCGCTGGATGTTGGCATGGTGCTGGTAGCTATCACACTTCTTGACAAGCTCAGCCGCATCCTTCCTCATAGTCAGCCAATAATACCCCTGCCACAAGGCCTTGTACGCCAGGGCTCTGCTCCCCAGATGACTCCCGCATATGCCTTCATGGATTTCTCACAAGATGTAGTCAGCTTCAATAGGCCCAACGCACTTGAGGACCGGGTATGAGAACAATCTTCGGTAGAGCTTCCTATCCATCATTAGGAACCTTGGGGCCCGTCGCTTGAGCAGTCTGGCCTCAGTCGGGTCTTCAGGGAGGGTGCCATCGGTCAAGTATCAGATGTAGGCATCCATCCAGGAGGGCTTCTGCTCGACCGGCAGTGCTTCCTCCACTGCCGCTTCAATGCTTGGGACTTGCAGATGCTCCATGTATGTCCTTCTCAAGGTCCCGTCGGCCGAAGTGGCCAAGCGAGACAACGCATCAGCCCGGAAATTCTTCGCTCGGGGAATGTAACTGATGTGGAATTATGAAAATCGAGAGGCTTGGGACTACACCTTGCTCAGGTAACAAGACATGAATGGGTCTCTGGCCTCATAATCCCCGACAACCTGCCCGGAGACCAGCTAGGAGTCCGTGAAGGCCCTCAGATGCTCCGCACTGAGCTCCTTGGCTAGCTTCATCCCTGCCAGCAAGGCTTCATACTCCGCTTGGTTGTTGGTGGCCGGGAACAGAAACCGGAGGGCATACTCCACCATCTCCCCCTCGGGGCTTGCAAGAATGGGTCCAGCCCACTCCCTTGAGAATTTACTGCTCCATCTACATGAAGGATCCAGTCTTCCTTCCCCACTCCTTCGGCCGTAGGGGACTCCATGTGCGCCTCTGAGTGCAACTCCTCCGGATGCTCCTCTGCCCAAGTGCACTAGACCAGAAATTCGGCTAACACCTGGGACTTCATTGCAGGCCTTGACCGAATGGATAAATCAAACTCCCCCAACTTGATGGCCCACTTGGCCAACCGACCGGAAGTGTCAGGATGGGACAAAATAGTCCGGAGTGGTTGGTCCGTGAGCACCATGATTGGATGAGCTTGGAAGTAGGGTCGGAAGCGCTGGGCTGAGACCACCAGGGCGAAGATGCTCTTTTCGGTCTTAGAGTATCTCGTCTCGGCATCGTGGAGCACTTTGCTGGTGTAGTAGACTGGCTTCTGGATCTTGTCGGCATCCATGCGGATAAGCACGGAGCTGACGGCCTTGGGAGAGGCTGCAAGATACAAAAAGAGTTCCTCCCCGCCCCTCGGCTTGGACAGCAGCGGAGGAGTGGATAGAAATTTCTTTAGCTCCTCGAAGGCTTCCTGACACTCCTTCGTCCACTCGAAGCTGTTTACCTTGTGTAGTGCCTTAAAGAAGGGCAGACACCATTCTGCTGACCTTGACATAAAGCGGCTCAAGGCTGCCACCCTCCCAGTCAGACGCTGCACCTCCCTTTTGTTAACTGGGGGCCTCATATCCAAGATGGCTCAGATTTTGTCTGGGTTGGCTTCAATTCCTTGCTGCGTCACCATGAAGCCCAGGAACTTGCCCACTGCAACTCCAAAGGCGCACTTGCGGGGGTTCAGCCTCATCCGGTACCGGCGCAGGTTGGCGAAGGTCTCCGCAAGGTCGGCAACATGGTCCGTGGCATGGGTGCTCTTGGTCAGCATGTCATCCATATACACCTCCATGTTGCGCCCGATCTTTTCCTCGAAAATCTTGTTCATCAACCTCTAGTAGGTGGCTCCCGTATTCTTCAACCCGAACGGTATCACCTTGTAGCAGTATGTCCCCTTCTCGGTGACAAAGGAGGTCGCCTCTTCATCAGTTGGGTTCATCCTGATCTGGTTGTACCCCGAGAATGCATCCATGAAGCTAAGGGTCTCGTGGCCGGACGTGGCATCTACCAGCTGGTCGATCCGAGGTAGCGGGAAGCTGTTCTTGGGGCATGCTTTATTGAGGTCAGTGAAGTCTACACACATCCTCCAGCTTCCACTGGCCTTGCGGACCATCACAACATTCGCCAACCAGTCGGGGTAGTGCACCTTGCGAATGTGTCCGGTCGCCGTCAGCTTGCGCACCTCTTCATCTATGACCTTCTATCTGTCTGAAGCAAAGCTCCTCTTCTTCTGCCGAACGGGTCGGCACTACGGCTTGATGTTGAGCTGGTGGGTAATCACCTCCTCCGGGATGCCTGGCATGTCGGATGCCGACCAGGCAAGATATCAGCATTGTCTCGCAGAAAGCAAGGAGCTGATCATGGGCCCTCTCCGGAAGCAGGGCCCCGATCTGGATGGTCTACACCGGGTCTCCCCAAGGGGAAAGGAAGCAGATGCTCGGCCAGTTCTCCCCTCCTCTCTTAGTCTCAGGGGTCCAACGCTTCTGGTGCAGGTATGGGCATCACCCCCTGAGGGCTAGGGGCCATGTGGCAGCACAGTGGCGGTGGGTTCTGCTCCCCCGCATCTCCCCGACCCCTTCGCTGGTTGGAAATCTCACCAGGAGCCTTTTGGTGGAGATTACGACATCCAAGAGGTTAAGTCTGGGCCTTCCGAGTATGGCATTGTAGGCGAGGGGCACCCGGACCATCAGGAAGCTCATGAAGACTGTACTTTAGCACAGGGCTGTGCCAGCCATGATAGGAAGAGTGATCTCCCCCTTGACCTTCACGGAATCTTTGGTGAACCCCATCAGGGAGTGGTAATAGGCCGAAGCAGGTTGGGTGACAGGTTCATGCGAACAAAAGCATCATAATTCAAAACATCCACCGAGCTCCCACTATCAATCAGAATTCTTTTTACAGGGTGCTTAGCTATCGTCATAGACACAACAACGCTATCATCATTTTTATTGACCACCCTCTCTAAGTCCCTTTTAGAAAAAGGGATTACAGAATCTAATTCTCCCTCCCCCCTTGGCCTCTTGGGTGGGCTGCCTGCCCCCCAGGAAATCATCGTCACCGTCTTCTCGGTGGGAGCATTGTCGATCATCGGTGGTGGAGGCGTTGATGGGCTAGGAGCTCTCGGGTTGTTCCTCTGGATGAACTTTCCTAGATGGCCACGCTGGATAAGGTCCTCTATCTCCCTCTTCAGCTGGCGACAGTCGTCAGTGTCGTGGCCATGATCCCGATGGTAGCGCAGTAGAGGTTCTTGTTGCGGGGGATCTTTGGGTTCATTGGAGGAGGGCGCTGAAGATAGGGCTCGCCCTCGATCTCGAGTAGGATGTGCGATATCGGGATGAGCAGAGGAGTGTAGGGCCCGTCTCTCAGTGTAGGAGCTTGGGGACGGTTGTATGGTCGGCGAGGAGGATCAGGCCTCCTGAGGTGAGCTTCAGCATGCTCTGGTCGGGCCGGCTTCTTGGTGGTGCTTTCGCTAGCCTCGCGCCGGGAGGAGTCAGCCTTGTCAGCGCAGATGTACTTCTGGGCCCAGCTCATGAGCTCGGCGTAGGAGCCGGGCAACTTCTTGTCGAGGGAGTACGCAAAGCGGAAGGGGCGGAGCCTTCGCTTTAAGGCCAAGGTGGCCACCGAATCATCGAGGTTGTAGACTTCTAGGGCTGCTTCCTTAAACCAAGCGACGTAGTCCCACAGGGACTCGCCACTCTTCTGCTGAACGAAGAAGAGGTTGTCTGCCACCCTTGGAATCTTCCGATAGGCATCAAAATGGGCCAGGAAGGCCCTCTCCAGCTGGCGAAAGGAGTCGATACTCCGCGGCGGCAGGCAGGAGTACCAAGCTCGAGCAGCTTTCTTAAAGTAGCGGGGAAGGCGATGCATAGGAGCGAATCGGTTGCCCCCTTGACCTGCATGAGGACCTTGTAACTTTCTAAATGGTCCGTGGTCCCATCATACGGGTCTAGCTGAGGAAGGTGGAACCGGGTTGAGATTGGCTCCTCCATGATCCGGCGGGACAGCGGTGGCCGGCTGTCGTAATCCGCCTCTAGTGGGTTGGTGATCCGACAGCTGAGCTCCTCCAACCGCTGATTGTACTCATCGAGCCGACACTTAGCTCGGCAGCTATTCCGCCGTCGAAGGACCCCTCCCTCGAGGAATCCAAGGAGGGGGAAGAGCGGCGGCAATGCTGACAAATGCGCTCCGCCTCCTTCCCATGCCGCCGCTTGAGAGATGCACTAGCACGGCGAGAGAGTGACTGGGGCCTCTTGGAGGCTTCGTGGCGGTGTGGCTTGGGCGAAGCGCGGTGATGGCAAGCTTCTCGGGCAGGAGACCTTCTCCGGAAAGAGTGTTGGCTGGGTTGGATGACTCCTGGCACTGACGGGAGGGGCTCCGGTTGTTGCGCAGCTACCGCTTGATGTTGTAGGCCTTGGACCACCATTGCCAAAGATTGGACTTGCACGGCGAGGGCGGCAAGCGGGTCTTCTTGAAGCTGCTGCGGTGGTGGTGCAGGAACGTCGGCTAGGGGAGCTGAGGGGCCAACCACCAGTGGATCAGCCCCTTGATGCTGCCCCCCAGCATGACTGGCGGAGACCTCTCGCGCACGGGTCATCACCATTGCAGAAGAAAGCTCGGGGAAAGAGAAGCGGTCGATGACAGGTTCGAAGCTTTTTCCTTCTTTCCCCCTACCTGGTGCGCCAATCTGTTGACGCCGAGTCACCTTCCTTGAACGCCGGGGAAACGGAGGTCCTCCTCGCCGGGCTCCGGCAAGAAAAGTCCCCGGAGACCGGATATTCCGGTGGGGACCCTCTGACGCTCAAGTCAGTCACTCGGGAACAGACAAGAGTTAGCTAGCAGAAGAAAGCTAGAGAGTTAGGGTTCAGGATCCTCCCTTTGTCGCAAGTGTGGGCCTTTTTATACCTATTCTAAGATCTCCCTCTCTCATGCTTCCAGAAGGTTCATCCTTTCGAGATACTGCTATCCGATAACGAACAAAAAGGCAAGGCTGATAGTGACGGATCGTGGGCGTGTTAGAGGTGTCTGCTTTATTTGCCACATGCCAGTACGGTATTACGGGTGTCGGATGACTATGGTTGCACTAGGCGCACGCCATTATGAGGTATGGCCACATGCAGCCACAGATGAGTGGTGGGTCGTACGCCGTAACGGGGTATGGCCATACACAATTGCAGACGAGTGGTGGGCCACATGCTGTAACGGGGTATGGCCACGCACTGTTACGGGCGCGTTGTAGGCCATATGCTTTAATGGGGCATGGCGATGCACTGTAGCAGGCGAGTAGTGGGCCACGTGGGCGTGCCAGGTGGCCCATTGCTATAAGCTACTGGTCCCAAGAGCCAGACCATGACGGATGCCCAAGTCGAGGCTGAAGCTCGGGACTGAAGGAGGCCGAAGCGGGCCTCGGAGGTTGAATGATGCCCCGGAGGCCAAAGCGGGCCTCGGAGGTTGAATGATGCCTCGGAGGCCTAAGCGGGCCTCGGAGGTTGAATGATGCCCCGGAACCGAAACGGGCCTCGGAGGTTGAATGATGCCCCGGACGTCGTCAGTCTCCTTTACCGTTAACCCTGACGGTGCTGGATCAGCCATATCAAATATTATTTTTTATAATTATGTTATGTTGATCTTCACGCAAGTTAATTTATGTGCTATAAAATTTAAAATTTTAAAAAATATCAATATTAAAAAATTATTATAAAAAAGTATATTTTTTAAAAAAATAATAGTTAAGAATATCTATTAACAAGTTTTTATTTTTTATTTTTTTGAAGTTTTTATCAAATAAAAAATATTGACACCAAAATGTTTTCATTGCCTTTAGAAAACAGTTTCTGTTCTCACTTACATGTTTAAAAATTAAAATTAAAAATAAATATTAATTTAAAAACTAAAAATAAAAAAAAAAAATATATTTTGAAATCAAATACAGTCATAACTTTCATGATCAAATAAACCCCCATTATCTCCTCCAATTTTATCATCAGAGCCATCGTTAAGGTTGTCATCTCTTTTATTTTCCTAACCTTTTTTTTTTTATCGAAGCCACCATCTCCTCCAGCCCTATCATAGTAACAAACTTTGTAAAATATAAATTTGCCGCTTTTAAGCTTCATCAAAGCCATTATTATTTTTACCTTCTTATTGCATCACTGCTCCATCATCACAGAAACCTTTATAAAATAAAAGTATTCTGCTCAATTTTTCTTCTTCTTTTTTTCGCATCAATCATGCAACTGAATAGGATTAATTATCAGTAAAATAATTACATCACTTAAAATAAAATTTAATATTTTAAAAATAAAAAATATTATAACTTTTTTTAAAATATTTTCCTTCTTTTTTCTGCGGTGCAGCTACAAATCCGCACTAATTGAAAGGTGTATTCATTCCACCACTACGTTAATGCTAATGGCTTTTCAGTGAAGTAGAGAGAGATAGAGGAAACATCTTATAAATTTTAGAGCAACTTTACTATGTTTCTTACTTTAGATGAATGGTATTATAATTTATAAAAAATTAAGAGGTAAGAGAAAGTGATATAAAAGAGTAAAACTTTCGTATAAAATTTTGCATGGTGAGATTAGAAGCTAATTTTTTTTAAAAAAAAAATTATAAAAGCATTATAGCCGAACACTTTTCAAAAAGTATGATGTTTGAATTATTTAGATGCTTTCGTTTGAGGTCCAACTCATGCATCTGCGGGGGATTTAAAATTTTTACTTCAACGCCCAAATGTAAATGAAGTGAGCATATATTTTAACATTGGACGGCCTAGCAGGGACAAGGGCAGAGTGTGCAAAAAATGACAAGAGCCTTTTCAATTGTAAAGGACTAAATAATGTTTTCTAATTTTTTTTCATGAAGTATAAAACAAATTCAAATTTATATTAGGTTTGAAAACACATCTTTAAAATATTTTTTATTATTTTTTAAGATAAAATAACTATCATATTTATCATCAATTATCCTTTATCACTATCAAATATCACTACGACCGCCATCGCTACCACCTTCCTTCACAATCCTCCATGTTATTATACCACCTCATCTTCATCGTATCATTGCTATTACCACCCCTATACTTTTACCTTATATATTTACTATCCGCTACCATTATTACTATTATACTTTTATCATTTATTTCTACTATAGCCTCCATACTGCAGCTACCATCACTATATTTATACTGTTTACCATCATATCTTCACTATTTATTATCATCACAATAATCACTACTAAAATATTACCACTATCACTCATCACCATCACCTTACCTTTATAACCCATCATTAGCACTATGATCACCATTATACATATGCTAATGCCACCTTCCTATACCATCCTTTGCCATTATAACCATAGCTATTCCGCACTCATCATTATTCATTATTACTATCATCATACCTCCACTTTTACCTTCACAATCGATTATCATATCTTCATCATCTAATATTACCATATTTGTACCATTCAACATTATTGCTATTTTTTTGACTATTCACCATCATATCTATACCACCCATCATTACTGCCATTTTTTTGCACCATTCATCATTATACCTTCATCATCTATTATCACATCACTACCATTACCAACACGTACTTTTAACATTCTCCATCATCACCAATATATATATATATATATATATATATATATGCACTACTCATCATTACTGTCGTTTTTTTTTTTCACTATGATTCATTGTATCTTTACCATCAAAACATAATTCACTATCTTATTATTATTTTTATCATAGATTAAAAAAAAGTTTCTTATTTTAAGAAATAAACATGCTATTAAATTTTTATATAGAAAAAATCAAAGAAATAAAAAATATAAAAATAAAGACTATTTTTTTTTCCGGCTAAACAAGCCTCATCAATGGAGCATATTGATGTAGAATAATGACCGTACATGAGATAGATTATAGAGCCTGTTTAGTCTCATGTTCTTCTAGCTCCATTTACGATCTAACTTAAGTTCTAAAGTCAATTTTAACATGGAACTGGATATTTTTTTTCAACACATTTCCATTTTTTCCCCCCTCAAGATAAAGAGAACTTAAATGCCTATTGATGTGGCTAATGTAGCCACAAGGGTAATTTCGATAAAATCAAAACATTGGTACGCCCCGGCATCTTCAAGCTTGACGAGTCGGCCCCGACCATTCCTGGTCGGCCCTTCTCGGCCCCGGCGTCTCCAAGCCCGCCGAGTCGGCCCCGACCCTTTCTGGTCGGCCCTTCTCGGCTCCGACGTCTCCAAGCCCGCCAAGTCGGCCCCGATCATTCCTGGTCGGCCCTTCTCAGCCCCGGCGTCTCCAAGCCCGCCGAGTCGGCCCCGACCATTCCTGATCGGCCCTTCTCGGCCTCGGCGTCTCCAAGCTCGCCGAGTCGGCCCCGGCGTCTCCAAGCTCGCCGAGTCGGCCCCGACCCTTCTGTTGGCCCAGATGACAACCCAAGAGGGGGGGGTGAATTGGGTTCTTTAAAAAATTAGC
Source organism: Calamus simplicifolius (assembly GCA_900491605.1). Lineage (NCBI taxonomy): Eukaryota > Viridiplantae > Streptophyta > Magnoliopsida > Arecales > Arecaceae > Calamus > Calamus simplicifolius. Next base: position 2,234,878 of record UESW01003929.1, read on the forward strand.
CTTTTTAAAATAGTTTGCTTAAGATGATGAAGGCAAAGCAAAGTAACTATAAAGTGCAGTGAATAAGACAGAGATAGAGATAGAGTCAATGAACACGGCAAACACAAAGATTTTATAGTGGTTCGGTGTATCCAACACCTACGTCCACTCCCAAGATTCACTTGGGTCCACACTATAATCACCTAGATTACAGCAGAGTTGTTTTACAAGCTCACAACTCAAACTTGTTGTTTTTCCGGGCGCACAACGAACCCAGCTGGTTTTCAAGGGCTCACCAGCACAAAAACCCTAACACAAGCTTAACCAAGCTTGAACCGAGGTAAGACTACCTCCACTAGTTCAATCCCCCAGATTGAACTAGATACAAACAAATGAAAATTGTTTTTCAAATACAAAGCTCCTTAATGAGCAGATAATCAAATAAAATAACAAGTTTAGAAAAGCCTGATTTGTAGATGGTTGGCTTTTGAGCTTTTCTTCTTTTCTTCTTTTCTTCTTCTCCTTGCTGGATTGAATCAAGCCTCAGCTCCGATTCTTCACAGTTGAAGCAGTTGAGAAGGTTGAAAAGCAAGAAGCTGAACTTCTTTCTCCAAGTTGGGAAATCCACTTGATTTGAATGCCTTGGATTCCTCTTGAGCTTTTTGGAGTGGAGTGGATTTGAGCTAGAAGGTTTTCCTCTTGAGATTCAGGCTCTCTCTTTTTCGGATTTTTGAAATGGGATTTCTCTCTTTTTTTTCTTTTTTTCTTTTTCTTCTTCTTCTTCTTTTTTTTTGAACAATAGTCTTCCCTTTTTATAGATTTCTTTCAACCATTTTTGGAAGAAAACTATCCGTTGGAGTGTACCTTGTAGCAAAATATATCCGTTAGAAATAAGGTAAAATAGAAATATTACCGTTAGAGCTGATCTGGCAATTTGATTTTTCGTTCCAGGTGGGTTGGAGTCGACTCTAACTTTTCTGGAGTCGGCTCTAGCTCGAGGCACTTTAAAACGATATTTCTGGAGTCGTCTCTGACTTTTCTGGGGTCGACAAGAAACTTTTCTGGAGTCGACTCTAACTTACCCGGAGTCGACTCTAGGTCGGGGCCAGAAAAATCGACGTTCTGCTTCTTCTGTGAGAGTCGACTCTAACAGTCTCGGAGTCGACTCTAACTTCCGTGCCAGTTCCGGAGTCGGCTCTGTGATTCTCGGAGTCGACTCTAATGTCTGCAATCTTACCTAGACATTAGATTCGATCCAGAACACGATGTAACTCCTGATTTTGATCATTCAATAGACTTATAATCTGAAACACTTAATCAAAATCATTAGAGCCTCCATTAGTTATACTCAAATAGTTTTGTTAATCATCAAAATCATCAATTGGGTCAACAATCTCCCCCTTTTTGATGATAACAAAAACTTTGAGTATATGCATTCAAAAATTCATTCAAACTAAAGATTATAGTCATTTTGAAACTTAAAACATTTTTAATGAAGGATTTGATGCCAATATTCAAAGTAAACTTTTAAAATTGTGCATGAGTTCAATATAATCCATCAATTATGAATATTTAATCTAAATGTGCAGAAAATTGCAATTGAGCTTTTTGTTAAGCTCCCCCTGTATAAGCATCAAATTTTAACTGATTAAAATTTCAAGTCATTTTGCATAAACAATTATTTCTCCCCCTTTCTTTCTTTCTTTATGCATATAACCATCTTTCATTAAAATTTCAAGTCATAGTCTTTCTTTCTTTGCATAGGCAGGCAGAAGTTATCAGCAATAAGGAGAGTATTAGATAAAGAAAGTTAATAAACATAGGGATTCAAGCAGTCAATATTTGAAAATGTGAAATTGCATTTCATAAGTAAGAACATTACATTAGTTGATTCATGTACATTCCAAAATGAAATACATTAGATATTCAAAAACTTCCTAAGTACAACTATCAAAATCAAAATCAAGGTCAGATGTGTTTGAATACAATTTTCTTCAAATGACCTATGATTTCCATTACATCATCCTTTTGTGATTTCTTAAAGTTTTCAAGGCAAGCTTCAATTTGTGAGACTGCAAGGTCAATGTCCTTCTTCAGTTGACCAGTTGCATGAACATAAGATCCCGACCCATCAGCAATGCCTTCCATCCTTTCGAAGATTTTGTGAAGTTCAGCACCAAAGGATTCAACAGAATTGCTTAAGGTAAAGGAGATCATGTCCAGTCTCGAATTAAGTTCTTCTTTCAACTGATTAAAGTCTTCTTTTAATTGAGTAATTTCATGAGATCTCTGACTATCATACTCAGCAAGCAAAGCTCTCAACTGACCAATCTGTTCATCAGAGAATCTCCCAGAAGTTGCTAGACTGATGTGGAGGTGAGGGAATAGAACTAGGTCCGGCCTCTGAAGGTCCAGCTGAAGATGGTCCCGCAATAGATGGATCAGGGACAGATGGTCCCTCAGTGGATGGTCCAGGGATGTCTTCTACTCTGGTTTCTTCTGCTCTATCTCTTTCTGCTCTTTCCTCTCTTCCTCCTTTCATCCAAACACCATTCAACTTTCTTGAAGCCCATCCGATGAATAGTAGAGATGCTATAATAGTCAGTGTGTCTCAATTTTCTTAGGGGTTCATTCTCCATAATGAGCACACCTTGGCTTCTAAAGATTAATGTCAAAATCATACCATATGGCAGTGTAGATCTTTTCTTTGTAGCTGCCTCTGCCATATATCCAATCATCATGCCAGCTAAGTTGACTGGCCTTCCAGTAATTATGCAATCCATCAAAAGAACGTCTCGCTCCGAGACATACTCGAATCTACCAATTTTCGGAAACAAGATTCTTCCACAGATGTTATGTAGTAACCTGAGTTCTAGATTTAATTGATTTGCAAGGATTTCCTCAAACTCAGTTACATCTCTCCCTAGCATTCTTGTCAATGCTCCACTTCTATCCTCATGTTGATATTCCATTAACCGATTGTGGGCATTTCCAATAAATTTCCAAGAATCTCAGTGGTTATTGTAACTCTTGTTCCTCTTACTATACTGATTAATCCACCTTCTCCTCTACTTAAACCATTGTAAAACTCTCTCACTAAGGCTGGATATGTGGGGATATCTAATGAACAGATCTTTTCCCATCCCATTTCTTTCAAACTTCTTCCTATAGTGAAGCCTTCCGACTCAAAGAAATCAAAATTCACCTTTCTTCCAGTTGTAATGGTCTTACCGGCTAAATGATCAACTTTGGGTGAAGAGGGTGAAGGAGGGGAATCCTCTTGAGTGGCCGAAGAGGAGGATGGCGAGGGTTGCCTCCGAATAGTGCGTCTCCTTGTTGGAACGGATGCTCCACCGACGAAACCGCGCCTCTTAGGTGCCATTGAGAAGATTGGAAGATTAATCAAAGGCTTTGAGTAGATTGGGGAAGTTGGAAAGGCTTTGGAGCTTTTTGGAGAGGTTTTGGAGACGGATGGAATGATTGGGGGTCGACTCCGCCTTTTTATTTTTGACCTAGCTCGACTTAGAGTCGACTCCCGAAAACTGGGTGTCGGCTCCGAACCAGAAAATCTGTCAGCGCTCGAATTAGAGTCGGCTCCACAAAAGCCAGAGTCGGCTCTAATTGCTTAGACAGAACATCAAAAACTCAGGTGTCGACTCCACAAACTGTCAGAGTCGACTCTAACAGTTTCAGAGATAAAAAATCAAGTTTCAAGGATTTGAAACTATTCAAATTAATCATCAAATTCTAGATAAATGTTCCTTAGCAATTGGGGAAACAATGAATCAAGATCTAGATAGATTTCCTTATTGAATATCGAGATTTTTCAAGAAAATGATGAAATCTAGATAGATGTCCTTAAGAGTTTCAGAAAACTATTCCAAAGGATCACAAACTCCTAATTCTCCTCTAAGATAACAAAATCTCTCTTCACTTAAGGGTTTTGTTAATATATCTGCTAATTGTTCTTCAGTATTCACATAATCAAGACAAATTTCATTATTGGCTACATGTTCTCTTATAAAGTGATATCTAATTTCAATGTGTTTGTTCTTGAATGTTGAATTGGATTTTTAGTTAGATTTATTGCACTTGTATTATCACATCTTATAGGTGTCTTATCAAGTGTGATACCATAGTCTTCAAGTTGTCGCTTAATCCATAGGATTTGAGCACAGCAACTTCCAGCTGCACATATTCAGCTTCAGTAGTTGATAATGCAACTGAATTTTGCTTTTTGCTAAACCATGAGATTAAGTTACTTCCTAAAAATTGGCATGCACCACTTGTGCTTTTTCTATCTAACTTACATCCAGCATAATCAGAATCAGAATATGCAATCAGATTTAATGTTGAGTCTCTAGAATACCATAAACCTACATTTTTTGTTCCACTTAAGTATCTTAGTATTCTTTTAACAGCAATTAAATGTGATTCTTTAGGTTCAGATTGAAATCTAGCACATAAGCAAACAGAAACATTATGTCTGGTCTACTTGCAGTTAAATAAAGTAGGGATCCGATTATACCTCGATAATATTTTTGATCAACCTTTTACCTTCTTCATCTTTGTCCAGCTTGCATGAAGGACTCATTGGTGTTCCGAGGGGTTTCATTGATTCCATACCAAACTTCTTTAGAATTTCTCTTGTGTACTTTGTTTGGTTGATAAAGATTCCCTCTTTGCTTTGTTTGATTTGGAGTCCAAGGAAGAAGTTGAGTTCTCCCATCATGCTCATCTCAAATTCTCCCTGCATTAACTTAGCAAATTCTTGACATAGAGAATCGTTAGTAGCACCAAAAATAATGTCATCAACATATATTTGAACTACAAGTAAATCTTTACTTTTCTTTTCAAAAACAATGTTTTATCAACATTTCCTCTTGTAAAATCATTTTCAATTAAAAATTTACTTAACTATCATACCAAGCTCTAGGTGCTTGTTTCAAACCATATAATGCTTTGTGCAATTTAAAAACGTGATTTGAAAATTCGTGATCTTCAAAACCTGGTGGTTGTTCTACATAAACTTCTTCATTTATAAATCCATTTAAAAATGCACTTTTTACATCCATTTGAAATAAGTTAATGCATATGACATGCAAATGCAAGTAATAGCCTAATGGCTTCTAATCTAGCTACAGGTGCAAAGGTTTCATCAAAATCAATACCTTCTTCTTGATTATATCCTTTTGCAACTAATCTAGCTTTGTTTCTAATTACTATGCCATTTTCATCTAGTTTATTTCTAAAAACCCATTTTGATCCTATAACAGAATGATTTTTAGGTCTTTCAACTAAGTCCATACATTATTTCTAGTAATTGATTTAATTCTTCTTGCATAGCTAACATCCAATTATTATCTTTTTCAGCTTCTTCAATAGTTTTAGGTTCAATTTGTGATACAAATGCAAGATGATTACTAATATTTCTCATAGATGATCTAGTTCTTATTCCTTGAGATGGATCACCTATAATCAATTCCTTGGGACTATAAGCATATCTCCAATCTCTTGGTAGATCTATATCATTATGATTAGTATTAACATCATCGTCCTTAGGTGAATCATTATCTTTAGCTTCTTGTTCATGATCTGAAGATACATCAATATTAAGTTTTTCAAGATCTTTTTCAATTATGTTTGTATCTTCCTCATCATCAATCTTTTCAGAACTTGATGCTAAAGATTCATCAAAAACTACATGAATGGATTCTTCAACAATTAAGGTTTTCTTGTTAAAGACTCTATATGCTTTACTAGTTGTTGAATAACCTAAGAATATTCCTTCATCAGATTTAGCATCAAATTTTCCTAAGTTGTTTTTACCATTATTATGAATAAAACATTTACATCCAAATGCATGAAAGTATTTAATTTGGGTTTTCTTTCATGCCATAATTCATAAGGTGTTTTCTTTAAAATTGGTCTTATTAAGGCTCTATTTAAGATGTAACATGCTGTGTTAATAGCTTCCGCCCAAAAGTATTTGGGAGTTTACTTTCACATAGCATGGTACGGGCCATGTCTTCTAGAGTCCTATTTTTCCTTTCAACTACACCATTTTGTTGTGGGGTCCTAGGTGCAGAAAAATTATGATTAATTCCATTTTCATTGCAAAAACTTTCAAATAAGTGATTTTCAAATTCAGTTCCATGATCACTTCTTAGAGACACTATGGTAGTGTTTTTCTCATTTGTGACTTTCTTGAAGAATTTCAGAATATCGAGAAAGTCTCATCTTTGTGAGCTAAAAACATTACCCAAGTGAATCTAGAGTAATCATCTACTATCACTAGACCATATTTCTTTCCTCCTAGACTTGTGGTTCTAGTTGGTCCAAAAAGGTCCATGTGAAGTAGCTCTAATGGCCTAGAAGTTGAAACAATATTTTTAGATTTAAAAGAACTTCTAGTTTGTTTTCCAAATTGACATGCATCACATATTTTGTTATTTTCAAAATCTAATTTAGGTAATCCTTTACTAAATCCATTTAATTAGTTTTGAAATAAGGTGTGTGCTTGCATGACCTAATCTACGATGCCACAACCAACCAATCTCATTCATATTAGCATTATCAGCAATAAGCAATGATTATTAGTAGACAATTTGTCTAAATCAATCAAGTACATTGCCATTCTATTTCCAATAAAAACAATGCTATTATCAATGGAATTAGCTACAGTGCATAAAGAAGATTCAAATGAAACTTTAAAACCTTTGTCACATAATTGACTTATACTAATTAAGTTATGCTTTAAACCATCAACATAAAGTACATTATCAATAATGTGGAGGAGTTATTTGAATGTTACCAAACCCCAAGATTTGGCCTTTGCCATTGTCGCCAAATGTAACAACTCCTCCTTTCTTTTCTTCAAGGGTGATGAATTCTTCTTTGTCACCCGTCATATGTCTTGAGCAGCCACTATCAAGATACCACTTTCTCTTTGATCTCTTGGCCACAAGACATTCCTGCAATAAATCAGACTTTATGTTTAGGTACCCAAGCTTTCTTGGGTCCTTCATGGTTAGTAGCAACAAAATTGTTCCTTTCGGAACCCATATTTTCTTCCTTTAACATTTAAGTTTTTATTAGGTTTAGAATTTTACATTCAAAGATTTATGTCCTTTTTGATTACATTTAAAACATGTAATATTACTTTGGCCAGCAACAAAAATATTTTTTAAGTGATTTTTGTTTTCTTAAAGTGTTATATCCTAAACCGGCTTTGTCAAAAACTGCTTTTTGACTATTTAATAACATGTTAAGTTTAGTTGAACTTAATGTAAACTTATCAACTATGTTTTATATTTTTCAACCTCTTTCTTAGTTTATCATTTTCATTTTTGTTCTTTTCTTTTATTAAAATTTCATTTTCAGATTTAAGTTTCTTAACTTCATTATTAAGATTTTCCTTTTCTTGAATGAAAGTTAAATTTTCATTTTTCAAAATCTTGTATTTCTTTTTCAAAATTTGAAATCAACAAGTTCATTAAAAGCATCAAAATTCATCAAATGTAAATCATCGCAAGGGTTTCGAACTTACCTCATCGTTGTCGTCCGCCATGAAACATACGTTTGCGAACTTCCTTTTGTTCTTCTTCTTCGGAAGAAGATTCCTCGCTGTCACTCCATGTTGCCATATAAGCCTTCTTTTTCTTTTTGTAGGCTTTCTTCAGCAAAGGACATTCATTCTAAAGTGCCCTGGTTTTTACACTCATAACAACTAAGGGCTCTTTCTCTTTTTCTTTGTCCTTGTCCTTTTTTTATCCTTTTCTCCTTCCCACTTTGCTCCAAATTTCTTTTGTGGAAGGGTTTCTTTCCTCATAAACTTTTAAATTTTTGGCTAAGAGAGCAGTCTCCTCATCATCTTCATCATCATCACTGCTGCTCTCTTCCTTTTGCAGCTTGAGGGCAATCATTTTCTTCTTTTTGTTCCTCCTCAACATGCTGCTTCATTGTCAGCTCATGGGTCATTAAGGATCCTAGAAGCTCCTCTAAGGGTAAAGTGTTGAGGTCCTTTGCTTCTTGGATTGCAGTCACTTTTGCTTCCCATGATCTTGGTAATGACCTAAGAATTTTTCGAACAAGTTCAGAGTTAGTATATGTCTTACCAAGACTTTTCAAACCATTCACAATATCAGTAAATCTAGTGAACATGCATGTGATGGTTTCAGTTTGTTCCATGTAAATAATTCATATTTATGAACCAAAATATTTATTTTGATTCTTTTACTTGGTTTGTTCCTTCATGAGTAATTTCCAACCTATCCCAAATTTCTTTGCGGAATTACAAGTTGAGATTCGGTTGAATTCATTAGAGTCTAAGGAACAATATAAACATTAATGGCTTTAGCATTAAGTTGTGCCATCTTCCTATCATTATCATTCCAATCCCTTTCGGGCTTAGGAACAATAGTGCCATCAATAAGGTGTGTGGGTGTACTAGGTCCATTATTATAACACCCCAAAGCTCATAATCAGAAGCTTGAATGAATATCCTCATTCTAGCTTTCCAATATGAATAGTTTGGTTCCATTAAATAAGTGGAGGTCTATTCGTAGAATGACCTTCAGCAAAACTGAACCAACTTTGTGTTGCCATATGGATCTTTAGCCCTTGATCGTGAGATCAAATTCTAAATGAGCACTTGCTCTGATACCAATTGTTGGCCCAGATGGCAACCCAAGAGGGGGGGGGTGAATTGGGTTCTTAAAAATTTAAGCCTTTTAAAATTTGTTAGCAAGATGTGAAGTGAAGCAACTAAATATAAAGTGCAAATAAAGAGAGATAGAGATAGAGAAATAAGCACGGCAAACACAAGATAATTTTATAGTGGTTCGGTGCAACCAACACCTACGTCCACTCCCAAGATTCACTTGGGTCCACACTATAATCTCTAGATTACAGCCGAGTTGTTTTCCAAGCTCACAACTCAAACTTGTTGTTTTACCGGGTGCACAACGAACCCAGCTGGTTTTAACTCGGGCTTACCAGCACAAAACCCTACACAAGCTTAACCAAGCTAACCGAGGTAAGACTACCTCCACTAGTTCAATCCCCCAGATTGAACTAGATACAAACAAATGAAATATGTTTTCAATACAAAGCTCCTTAATGAGCAGATAATCAAATAAAATAACAAGTTTAGAAAAGCCTGATTTGTAGATGGTTGGCTTTTGAGCTTTTCTTCTTTTCTTCTTTTCTTCTTCTCCTTGCTGGATTGAATCAAGCCTCAGCTCCGATTCTTCACAGTTGAAGCAGTTGAGAAGGGTTGAAAAGCAAGAAGCTGAACTTCTTTCTCCAAGTTGGGAAATCCAAAAAGAAACTTGATTTGAATGCCTTGGATTCCTCTTGAGCTTTTTGGAGTGGAGTGGATTTGAGCTAGAAGGTTTTCCTCTTGAGATTCAGGCTCTCTCTTTTTCGGATTTTTGAAATGGGATTTCTTTCTCTTTGTTTTTCTTTTTTTTCTCTTTTTCGTTCTTCTTTTCTTTTTTTTTGAATGATAGTCTTCCCTTTTTATAGATTTCTTTCAAGCCATTTTTGGAAGAAAACTATCCGTTGGAGTGTACCTTGTAGCAAAATATATCCGTTAGAAATAAGGTAAAATAGAAATATTACCGTTAGAGCTGATCTGGCAATTTGATTTTTCGTTCCAGGTGGGTTGGAGTCGACTCTAACTTTTCTGGAGTCGGCTCTAACTCGAAACACTTTAAAACGTTATTTCTGGAGTCGTCTCTGACTTTTCTGGGGTCGACAAGAAACTTTTCTGGAGTCGACTCTAACTTACCCGGAGTCGACTCTAGGTCGGGGCCAGAAAAATTGACGTTCTGCTTCTTCTGTGAGAGTCGACTCTAACAGTCTCGGAGTCAACTCTAACTTCCGTGCCAGATCCGGAGTCGGCTCTGTGATTCTCGGAGTCGACTCTAATGTCTGCAATCTTACCTAGACATTAGATTCGATCCAGAACACGATGTAACTCCTGATTTTGATCATTCAATAGACTTATAATCTGAAACACTTAATCAAAATCATTAGAGCCTCCATTAGTTATACTCAAATTGTTTTGTTAATCATCAAAATCATCAATTGGGTCAACACCTTCCTAGTCGGCCCTTCTCGGCCCGGCGTCTCCAAGCTCGCCGAGTCGGCCCCGACCCTTCCTGGTCGACCCTTCTCGGCCCTGGCGTCTCCAAGCCCGCCGAGTCGGCCTCGACCATTCCTGGTCGGCCCTTCTCGGCCCCGGCGTCTCCAAGCTTGCCGAGTCGACCCCGACCCTTCCTGGTCGGCCCTTCTCGGCCCCGGCGTCTCCAAGCTTGCCGAGTCGGCTCCGACCCTTCCTAGTCAGCCCTTCTCGGCCTCGGCGTCTCCAAGCTCGCCGAGTAGGCCCCGACCATTCCTGGTCAGCCCTTCTCGGCCCCGGCGTCTCCAAGCTCGCCGAGTCGGCCCCGACCCTTCCTAGTTGGCCCTTCTCGGCCCCGGCATCTCCAAGCTCGCTGAGTCGGCCCCGACCATTCCTGGTCGGCCCTTCTCGACCCCGACATCTCCAAGCCCGCCGAGTCGGCCCCGACCATTCCTGGTCGGCCCTTCTCGGCCTCGGCGTCTCCAGGATCGTCAAGTCGGCCCCGACCATTCCAAGTTGGCCCCGTCCCGGCACGTCCTAGTCGGCAAGGTTGGCCTCGGCCACCCCTGGCCGACCTAGATAAGCTTCGGCTCTCCCAGGAGAGTCGAGACTTCTCGGTTTCCTCCAATCTGCTCCAACACGGCCCTGGTAGCTCGGGACTCTACCTCTCTGACCCACGCCGCCTGACAACACCAAATCCAACTACCCACTGGCCATGCTGCTGATGGAACTGGACCCAACTACCCAATAGCCCCGCTAGCTGATGGGACTTAGCCCACCAACCGCCGCTTTCTCCCTTTCCGATGAGACATGACCCACCAACCAGCACAGATTCACGCAACTCCCAAGAACTCCGTGGACATTCCTTCCTCACGGAATCCCATGTGATCATGCCAGGGTTAACCCCTATAAAAGGTGAATCCACTTAGCAAACAGGTATATGCGATAATCTCCGGAAAAATCACTATCCTAAGGCCCAGAGAGGAATCCCTCCTCCTCGGGAGCACCTTTTTATCTAAAAAGAGCTCATTCGAGCTCCTCTTCTGCTGTGACCTTAATTGCTAACTTGGACGTCGGAGGGTTCCACCAGAGAATCTTTTCGATCTTGGGACTTCTTTACAGGCAACCTGGTGAAGCGAAGCCTCGAGAATCTGTCAGTTCCTGACGTTCAGGATTAGTGATTAGGCATCATCACCTATTATTTGAACCAAAAGTCAAGATTTTGGGTAGAGTAAGATTGGACATTAGGTCCCTATTACTGACCTCTGTTATTCATTTATGAAACAACCACACTCTGGTACATTAATAGCCTCATTAAGCTACCAAAGATTTACCCTTTAGACGAGCTTAACAAGCAGACAGCTTTGGTGCAATGCGCGCTGCACATCTTCTTGGATTGTCTCATCAAAAGCCATAATGATGTTACTCGCCACCGGTGCCGTATTAGTTGCATAGCTTAAACACGTACAGGTGCGTAACCGAAAGTGCCACCAGAGGTTAAGTCACTGTCAATCGGTATCAATATCATTAGTTGGTAGTGTTGGGTGCTAGGTCATGCTAGCCCAAGCCTATCGAAGTCTGAACCTCATCATTTTTTTGGATCATGCTAGACATGACTCATTTATTAAAAGGTCATATCGGACATGATTCGAAAAAAATTTCAGTCCGACATGGTCCGTAGCCCAAAAATGGGTTATGAGCGATGCCGGGCCTAGACCGTGCCGGGCATGGCACGGCTCGCCAAGGGCCGTACCGTGCCAGGAACAGCCAAACCCCACGTCTCCTCTGCTCCTCTTCTACACGTCCTTGCCCCTTCCCTCCGGATCTCAAACTCCGATACGCTATCCTAACCAGTATCCTCGTCAAAGATGTGCCGAAATAAAAGGGCCGTAGAGGCCTCCATTCCCATTCCCAGACTCGAACCCAAGCTTAAGCCCCAGCCCAACACCTCCTGATCCCCATTCATCATGCCCTCCACCTTCTCCTCTTCCTCCTCCTCCGCCACCAACACCACCAGCGATAACCTCACCGCCCTCTTCTCTACCTCCATCTCCTCCTCCCTCGCCGACCTCCACCTCCCGCTCTGCAGGGGAAGGACCCTATCCTCTACTCCTTCGCCGAGATCGTCGGCGCCACCAACAGCTTCCTCTGCCCTCCCCTCTCCTCCTTCGTCGGCTGACGTTGCTCCCTTCACTGCGCCGATGCTGTAGTTGTCAGCTCCCCCTCCTCTCTGGGGCCACCGACAGCACACCTGCACACTTGTGGTAATCGATAGAGTTTTACTAGTCTTTATGTAGCGCTCCATAAAGAGCTAGAGAACCCCAACTAATTATCATAAGTGGCAGACACACGAAAACACATCCTGTTAAAAACTTTTCATTTTCATCTCAATTATACACAAATCACTCAATCAACACTAAGCATCAACCTGCTCAGATAATATTTTTCATGACATTCCTCAGGCAGTTTACAAGATCACATTCACAATCGACATCAAAATCATAAGTGCACACATCATGCTCATAATTTTCTCCAAAACATAAGTCTCATATTCATATCCAAAAGGTCTAAAACATCATTACATCTCACTGTACACATACACATATACAATATACAAATATCAAACCACACTCTCTCAATATACAAGGCTAGCATTATACACCTTGCATCCAAGCAAGCTTCACCAGCTAAGGGTTCTGTCCTGCTATCTTGTGATCCTGGCAGAAATACTCACTGATCTGAAAGAACATTTAAATCATAGAGGGATGAGACCTAAGTCCCAGTGACTGGATAACCATCTAACTATGGAGAAATAGAGAACCATAACCTCTTATTTTCAATCGTATGCTGATACTATTTAGCTTGTACAACTCAAAGTACATTTTTAACATGATATCAGATAAAATAAAATGTAGCTTATTCTTCAAATAACATATCAGTACTGAAATACTCTATAATAACTTTTTACTGAAAGATAACTCATTAAGATAAAAATTCATGCATTACAATATAAAAATATGCATTCTTTATCTACAACCCAGACTTCTTTATTAAATTCTCAGACTCCCAGGAATCTGCTTGCCCACTGGCATCTCAAGTAAACTCTCCCTCTCGGGATAACTACTCGGCCCACTGGCCCTTTTTATATCACAACATATGCTTTTAAATCTCATGATGCTGGGCTGTGTGTGTAATGCCTCTGAGGTACCACCCTACAGTCGCCCTTCCGTAGGTGTACTCTCATCGGGTGCGTGACTAGCAACAGGATCCCCGCACAAATAGCACCCCTTACCCGTGCGGTTCACCTGGCAAAGTGCTTTGTTCCTTAACCCTGGAACCTCGGGTTTTCTCTCTGCCCCACGGGCTATATATAGTAATCAGCTCCACTGAGCTATGATTCATGCCCCCACGGGCTGCTCACAACCAGCCCCACTGGCCTGGTTAAGCGTGCACTCACCCCTGATTCTGGGGTTCATCGTACGATCTGTTCGCAAGGAGGTGCCGGCTCGATAGTAGTGTGCAATGCTCATGCTACAGTACAGTCTAAAGGGTGATCAGCCCCCTAGCTGCCTGATGCTCAGTATGATACATACATCATTTGTAAAGCTTTATCATGCAAATATGCCATGTATACATTAAAAATCCCCTCATCGAAACTCATGCTTATTTCTTTATGCTTAAAACTCATGCTCAAAACTCATTTATCAGAATATCATATACTAGGTTCTCATTTCTCATATTTAAAACATACATAATACTCTGCTAAACATAACATACCATAACTAGGTATAATCTCATTATACTAGCTCAAATTAACTTCTCATTGCTAGATGAGAAACCCACTCACCTTAGTAGGTTACTCCTCGACTGGTACTCAACTCTGGTATTCCGGCTCCCTGGAATAACCCTCTTGACCTACGTCAACATACAGATACGATAGCTATTAGGATTACCTCCACACGAGGTTTTCCCACGAACCATGCATGCATACATGATCTATCCTCTAATATCTCATTATTTTCTTCCACCCTTTCTCTACTCAAGATTACTTCTACTATTACCTCAAAATACAATAATCTAAGAAAATCTAAAGTCATACAAGATCTAGGGAAGCTATAGCTTACCTGGAGTCGAGCACAAACCCCAAGCTTCCCTTTCCCTTTCTCTTTCTTCCTCCTTCTTCTTCTTCCTCTTCCTCTCTTTTCTCCTCTTCTTTCTCTCTTTCTTTCTTTCTTTCTTTTCTCTGGCTGAACCCACGTTTTTCCCTTTTTCTCTAATGACTTGGGGACCAAGTCATGGGAAACTTAAGGGTTAAGGCATGCCAAATTCCCCTTTTGCCCTCAAACACTCTTAACGCACGCTTTTTGGAAAACACGTGGCTCACTTATAACCATGATATTTTGCCCTTAGATTTTCTTTCCCAAGTTGCCCTTAACACAATTAGCAATTGACATCGGAGCCTTTTCCCATTTTGCCCCTGATATAGCATTTTTTTAATCGATTTATAGCCCAGATTATCATTTTTACTTAAATCAATACTTTTATGTAACATTTCTAAGAAAAGACTTTACCAGCTTGAAGAACTCGATTTTAGAAATCCAACGGTTCAAACGGCATCCAAATCGGACTTGAAACGGATTAAATATGAAATTCTCAAGATTTAACTCAGAAAAACCTGCCGTCTTGGAGTCGGCTCAGCAAAATAGGTGTCGGCTCCAGAAATAGGTGTCGACTCCAGAGAAATGTGGGGTCGACTCGCAGGTGTCGACTCCAAAGCGTGCCGAAAGTTTAAAACCGTGCCAGAGTCGACTCCACTCCAATAGTGTCGACTCCAGGGATTTTAGGATAAAACTCAGGGACTTCTTGCTTTATCCGAAAAGAGAATTTCTTTGAGGATAAAACTCAAACTAAACTTGATTTTTCTTGTGATTTAAACCCATTAAACTTAAGTCTCTCAATTTCTTAAATCTCATTAACAAGAAATATACTTTTACTCCAAAATTTCTTCTCTTTACATTTATCAAAAGGCCAACACACCCACATTTCACTGAAACTTTCTGACTTTCATTTCAAATGAAAATGCCATAAATTACAAGGTTTTCAGGATGTTACAATTCTCCCCCTCTTAAGAAATTTCGTCCCCGAAATTTAGCTAGATATATTTTCAAATAGATGGGGGTACTTCAATCTCATCTCATCCTCTCGCTCCCATGTAGCCTCCTCTTTTTGATGATTTAACCATTGCACCTTAACTAATGGAATTCTTTTACTGCGGAGCTGCTTAATCTCCCTACTCAAGATCTTCACTGGTTCTGTTGCAAATGATAAATCCCCTGTAACTCTATAGTCTCAGACTGAATCACATGAGAGGAATCCGGCACATACCTCCTAAGCATTGATACATGAAATACATTATGAATCTGAGATAACTCTGGAGGTAAAGCCAATCTATAAGCTAGTGTCCCAACTCTTTCCAGAATTTCATAGGGTCCAATATACCTGGGACTCAACTTGCCTTTCTTTCCAAATCTCATAATACCTCGCCAAGGAGATACCTTCAGAAAGACTCTATCTCCAACCTCAAACTTTACCTCTCTATGCTTTTTATCTGCATAGCTCTTCTGTCTATCCTGGGCTGCCTTTAATTTAGCTCTTATAATTTTAACTTGATCTGCTGTAAGCTGCACTAACTCAGGGCCTAACAGCCTTCTCTCTCCCTCCTCATCCCAACACACTGGAGTTCTACATTTTCTCCCATACAAGGCCTCATATGGTGCCATATCAATGCTAGAATGGTAGCTGTTATTGTAAGCAAACTCTATTAAAGGTAGATGATCATCCCAGCTACCAGAAAATTCCATGACACAAGCTCTCAGCATATCCTCCAGTGTCTGGATGGTTCTTTCTGACTGACCATCGGTTTGGGGATGAAATGCTGTACTGAACCTCAATTTAGTCCCCAAAGCTTTCTGTAATTCTGCCCAAAATTGAGATGTGAACCTTGGATCTCTATCTGATACTATCGATACTGGCACACCATGCCTACTCACAATTTCATGCACATATAATTCTGCTAATCTATCCAAGGTAAAGACAATCTTAATAGGCAGAAAATGAGCAGACTTAGTCAATCTATCAACTATCACCCATATAGCATCATTGCCCCTTCTGGTCTTTGGGAGTCCTACAACGAAATCCATAGTTATATGCTCCCACTTCCACTCTGGCACAAACAGAGGCTGAAGCTTTCCAGCTGGACACTGATGTTCAGCCTTAATCTGCTGACACACCAAACACTTAGATACATACTCAGCTATCTCCTTTTTCATACCATTCCACCAGTAATTCTGTTTGATAGTTCTATACATCTTAGTACTACCTGGATGCATTGAATAAGCTGAGCTATGTGCTTCCCTTAAAATCTGATCTTTCACTGATTCCACAGCTGGCACACAAACTCTGCCCTTGAATAATAACACTCCATCACCTCTAACAGAAAACTCTGACTGAGACCCACTCTGAATTAAATCTCTAGCTTTAAGCAAATGTAGATCTAGCAACTGAGCTTCTCTTATTTCTTCTAGCATTTGGGGTCTCACTCTGAAAGTAGCCAACAAGGCTCCTGATTCTTCTACAGCTAGCTCTGCATCTAACCTCCTTAACTCAATCATCAAGGGTAGCTGTACGGTTCTGATAGAAGCCAATGTGGCCATAGACTTTCGACTCAAGGCATCAGCCACAACATTAGCTTTCCCTGGGTGATACTCAATAGTGCAATCATAGTCTTTAATCAATTCAATCCATCTTCTCTGCCTTAAATTCAATTCCTTCTGGGTCAGAATATATTTCAAGCTCTTATGATCAGTAAATATCTGGCATCTTCTTCCATACAAGTAGTGCCTCCAAACCTTCAATGCAAATATAACAGCAGCTAACTCCAAATCATGGGTGGGGTAATTCTTTTCATGGGATCTCAACTGTCTAGATATATAAGCCACTACTTTCCCATTCTGCATTAAAACACACCCCAAACCCTTCAATGAGGCATCACTATAGATCACATAATCACTGGCACTATCAGGTAGTATTAGGATTGGGGCTGAGGTTAATCTCTTTTTCAATTCATCCATACTCTTCTGGCATTCATTAGACCAATCAAACTTGATATTCTTTCTAAGCAGCTTAGTCATAGGAGAAGCCAAAATCGAGAAATTTTCTATAAATCTTCTATAATATCCTGCTAGCCCCAAGAAACTCCTCACCTCAGTCTGATTGGTAGGTGATACCCAATTTACTATAGCTTCAATCTTTTGAGGATCTACCATAATACCTTTGGCTGAAACTACATGTCCCAAGAACTTTACCTCATCCAGCCAAAATTCACTTTTACTAAACTTTGCATATAATTGCTTTTCTCTTAATATCTGCAAAACTGTCCTCAGATGCTGTTCATGCTCTTCACTACTTCTAGAATAAATCAAGATGTCATCAATGAATACTATCACAAATTTATCTAGATACTCTTGAAATACTTGATTCATCAGACCCATAAAAGCAGCTGGAGCATTTGTCAAGCCAAATGGCATTACCAAGAACTCATAATGACCATATCTGGTCCTGAAAGCAGTCTTAGATATATCCTCATTCTTTATTCTCAATTGATGATACCCAGATCTCAGATCAATCTTTGAAAACACTGCTGCCCCCTGCAGCTGATCAAACAAATCATCGATCCTTGGCAATGGATAATTGTTTCTAATGGTCACCTTGTTCAACTGTCTATAGTCTATACACAACCTCAAGGTACCATCCTTTTTCTTCACAAACAACACTGGTGCACCCCATGGTGATATACTGGGTCTAATAAACCCTTTATCCAATAATTCTTGTAACTGACTTTTCAATTCTTTCAATTCAACTGGAGCCATTCTATAAGGTGCCCTGGCTATTGGTCTGGTATCTGGGGCTAGATCTATACTGAAATCAAATCCTCTGTCAGGAGGTAACCCTGGCAGCTCCTCAGGAAATACATCTGAAAAATCCCTTACCACAGGGATATTCGTCAGCTCTAAACCATTGCCCTCTAGGCTCACTGCACAAGCTAAATAGGCTTCACATCTCTTTGCTAGCATTCTATTGGCTGACAGAGCTGAAATCACTCCTGAGGGTAACCCCCTCCTATCACCAACAAAACAGACCTCTCTATCATCAGAAGTTTGTAACATCACCTCCTTCCTTAAGCAATCTACTCTGGCTCTATGCACAGATAGCCAATCCATCCCCAAAATGGCATCAAACTCTTTCAACCTCAAAGGAATCAAATCTGCTGCTAATTTCTGACCCCCACAGAAATATCACAACCTCTATACACTTGGTCTGCTATAAAAGGCCTCCCTACGGGCATAGATACTACCAACTGACTACCCAACTGGCCCACATCTCTAACTAGATGCTTAGCAAACTCACATGAGATAAATGAATGCGTAGATCCAGAATCAATTAAAATATAAGCATCATGATTATCGATGGGTAGCATACCTGTCACCACATCAGGATCAATCTGAGCCTCCTGCCTGGTCATGGCAAACACTCTGGCCTCGGCTCTCGGAATACTGGATGACCCTCCTGGCTGATTAACATTAGGCCCCACCTGACTGGCTGAAGCCACAACACTACCATCACCCCTCCTACTAGGCTGTCCCCTTGGCATTACTGGCCCCTGAGGAAGCCCACCAGCCTGCTGCCCTCTCCTAGGGCAATCTCTCTTCAGGTGACCTAGATCACCACAAATATAACATCCCTTATTGCCCCTCCTACATTCTCCCAAATGAAGTTTTCCACATACATTA
Organism: Calamus simplicifolius; assembly: GCA_900491605.1. Lineage (NCBI taxonomy): Eukaryota > Viridiplantae > Streptophyta > Magnoliopsida > Arecales > Arecaceae > Calamus > Calamus simplicifolius. The sequence goes on from UESW01003929.1 coordinate 2,253,832, forward strand.
CATGGGGTATATTTCTCCCTCCACCAGAAGGACGACCCTGCTCCCCTACATCACCAGACACCCTGCTGGTGGCAACCTGAGGCACACCCCCATAAGGCTTTCTTTGAACTGGGCTAGATGCTGACACAGATACTGATCTTCTGCCCACATCACCAGGGGCTCTAAACCCAGAATAAAACTGTCCAGTCCTCTGGGGTTTCTTAAATGGCTGAGTCCCTCCCGGAGCAGAAGAATAACTAGGAGCACTTCTTTTCATTCTATCCTGCCTCCTACTCATATATTCTTTTTCAATCTCCTCGGCTTTGAGTGCTCCCTGCACCAACTCAGAGTAACTATTGTAGGTCTGCATACAGGTCTTGGCTTTAATAGGGAGATTCAATCCATCCTGGAATAGTCGACATCTCTCCCTCTCATCAGCCACCAAGGCCCT